>JAYJLV010109784.1:0-11369 GCA_036873485.1 Torymus texanus | reverse complement strand
TACAGTATTATTATAATAAAAATTAAACTAGATTATTTTATTAACCACAAGTTGGCCAGATTCTGACCAGAAACCGTTGCCGAGTACGCAAGGTTTCTGGCCAGAATTTTTACCAGAAGTTGCCCAATGACCAGAAAATTAGTCATATTCTGGTCAACTTATGGTTAATTTTCTAGCAGGGTAGTAGTATCATGATATAGGAAAAAAAAATGTATTTGATTTTATATGGTTGTTATTTCAAGTTACAAGGAGAATGTGCTATACCGGCGGGTCGGAAATTTTACTCAAACTTTGGCATACGTTTTTAGATGTAAGAATATAAAGAAAGCTGCAGTATTAGTTCCTAACGTTAAAAAAAAACTTAAGTTCTGTATATATTTTTATTTTGAAGAAAGTCTTGAAAAATGCCTCTTTTTAAAACAATAACCCTATAACTTTGAAAAAACTTCAATACGATTTTAAGAGAAGACAAACTTTCGTGCGCATTTTTTTTTAATTAAAAAATGTTGATTCTTTCCAAAGTTGTAAAAGTTCAAAAATACTCATCCAAAGAGCACCAAAATATGCATGTAGTTGAACAGTCAATTTTAGGGATTGAACCATGCATTTTACTTTGCTTTACTTTAAACTTCCATCACCAACATTTTTTAATTCTGCAAACTACATATTCTACGAAAAAAAATTGAAAACGTTAGCAATCAAATTAGTTTGACTAAGAGTTAAGTAGAAAATTTGGCTAATTATGCGCACTTAATATGTATGCCAAATAGAACCACGCAGTTCAAATTAATAAAACAAAAGTGAAAATGTTCCCATAATTTTTTAAATAATTTATATGTTTATTTGTTATTCTATAAAAGCTACAAAATCAAATAATCAAAATATTTTTGAAGAGAAATATAAAATGAAATAATTTTGTCAAATAACTTGACGAAATAATATTTGAAATGGTTTTGACTTCGCATTAGCACCTAAAACTCTTGGATCGTAACGAGCGCACGGCAAAGTAATACAATGTTGGGTCCTATGATATGCGCCAGAACTCGTTGCTTTAATTAAATTGTTTTGCTCGCAATTAAGGGTAACAAGACAAATCTCGGCGCGAGAGGCGACAGCTGCGGAACGCGATCGCGAAAACTTCTACAGTTATCTCGACTGCGCTGCTACTGTTGCTGCTCTCGTGTCTCGCCTCGTTCGTTGCCATACACTCATTTGAATAGCCCAAAATATATACTTGATTTTACGCTGCCGGATTTTAAACGTTGATTTTTAAACAAATAACTTAACAATAATACTGACTGAATTTTATACCTGGACCAAAGAAGACACGGTAATGTTCGGGTTGTTTGAGAATCTTATCCAGTACTTCTGCGTCAACTACCTGGCCAGGAGTTGTGCAGAGTCTCTCGTCAGCTCCATTAATAGCGTCTAAAATTAATTTTCATATCGTTATGGTAATAATTTGAATTGTTTCTTTTAGTTCAGTAAATATATATTAATTATTTATCTATATTCGTTATGTTAAACGACCTTTGCAGTCTATATAATAATATAACAGAATTTATAGTATTTAACGATTCTGTGACAAATTTAGTCGAATTGCTATTAGTAAATTAATAATAAATGATTTTTATATTATACGAGAATTCGCAATAATGGCGTTACGCAATAATTCGCAATAATATAGTCTTTCTCATTTGTTTTATCATCTGCATTAAATGTTTATCAAAACTAGCTACATTAAATGCGCTTCACGCATACTATTTGTTTATTTATTTATTTTTTTTTGAAGTCATGATCATGACCATGTTAGTTTCAATTTAAAAGTTCATTTAAATGAGTTTAAAATATACGATAATGAAGTAATTTTGATAAATAAAATATTAAAATTTTTCTTATACTATTTTAATTATTCAGTTTTAAATACTCAACTCAAGAATTCAATTCTGAAAAGTCAAACACGTTCGATTTTAGCGTCTATTCTATATAGACCACTCAAATGTGTCACTAACAACCAACCAAAACAGTCTTATTGTGATGACAGATTTCATTCATCACTTTTTAAGAAAGGATAACCATCCTACAATAAAATATTTTAAATTCAAAATTATACTAGCTAAATGACTATTTAAAGTATTCCTCTATTACCAAAAACAGAAAAAAATTGATACAACATTAAGCAAAAACTCTGCCAATACTCTTACCTTGTCTCACAGCAGCAGCCAGTAACGCAGCAATCCTAGCTTTTACGAGGTCCCGTCTAAGCCTACCGTCAGGCCCAATGAATTCCGCCCAGTGTCCAGCATCCCCAGCACGCAACTTCAACCTCGCAAAACCCGGTAGACTGCCATCCTCTTCAACAACCAGTGGAAGTCCATCTTGCTCCATTATGCCACCTCCAGGCGTAGACAACGCGTCGATCCTCAGTAGGTACTCGAATCTCCTCTGCTGCTCGTTGGTTACACATATACAGAAATACGTTATATATATATGTATGATATGAAAGAAAGTGGAGGCAACAGTAGGGCTATAAAAAAGACGACTGAGGCCGTAAAAAAGGGAGCGAGTGTGAGAAAACAAATCCAGCGTGCACGCATTATAGTAACACACTATACCAAGGGACTTTTCCATGTAGAGCCAACGCGTGCTTTTACTACTCTCTCGACCTTTTCCACACTTATCGCACGTATACATATATCGCAAGCCGACAGGTTAATCCCGAGCTTTTCGGGTTACATTATTCACCTACTATGTTCTTCTTCTCTTCCTCTTTACTGTTATATAGATATATACTCTCTTTAATATTTCAAGGCTAAACGAACCATTTCTCGAAATCTCACATACGTTATATACACGGTACACCACTACATCCTCCTCGTTTAGCGTAACCACAGCCTCATCAGCGCTATCGTCGCGATCCCATTAGCCCTGAACCCACCCTAAAACCGCTTTTTGATCAGTCGCTTCTACCGGCATTCTCTCTCATTGTCGAAACCACCGCACGCGTTTTACGCTTAACTATAGCGAGTCTGTCCGTCTCCCTCCACCCACGGCGGTAACGCTTGTTTTCTCATCTCTCGTCGCGGACGCGCTCCAATCATTCATTTCCGTATACGCTTTCTCTCTCTCTCTCTCTCCTTATACACATACCGTGTCATTGTTTGACTATCTCACCCCCGCACTCTTTTTTCCTCTGCACACCTATTCCTTTTATATATAACTTTTCCCGTGCGGGTCCACACGTTCGCTCGGTCGTTGTGCTCTCTCAATTTATTTACCCCTTTCGTCGTCTCTTTCATACCCTTGTTTCCGCATTGACCGATGTTGCTGCCGCTTCGGTCACCGCTGCTGCAATCCACGTATATGTATGTGTACGCGTCCCAACCATGTCCCTTTTTTTTTATTTTGACTTTTTTTCGACGCTACTACTCCCTTCGCTAACTCTCGTCCTACGCGCTATTGGACCTTTTCATTCGCTTTTTTTTGGAACTTCGGTTCTGGTGTGGCGAAAAACCTCTGCGCGCACCCTGTGCCGAATAATAAGTCTTGGGTAAAAGGGAACAAATATGGTATGTAGTTTGTATATGGTGTATAACGGTAGTGAAAGAATTGCGTTTGTTTTTGTGACTATATTAATGTTATTTGTATTAAATAAGATTCTCTATATATGCATTACTTGTGTTTTTTTTCTATACCTTTTCTCACCGTTAATAAATAACACCATTTATATACCGATCAACATATAACATACATTACAATATATAGTATATTATAATACCGCAAAAATTAAGCGATTAACCGTTTTCGTCGTATTCACGGAAACTCGCGTCTTTCAACACCGCATTTGAACGTCACGCTCGAAAACGGCTCAAAACCCGAAATTCTCGTCTCTCTCTCTCTCTCTCTCTCGCTCGTTCGCTTCCTCCCGCTAATTCGAGTGCGAAACGAATATTCAGTGCACCACAGAGCTGCAACCGTGCGGGCGAGAGTTTTGTCACCACAGTGCCACACGCGTTGCGGGTGACGTGGGAGAATTGTGAATAAAGCTACGAATAAACTTGAATTCTCCCATTAATATTGCAAAACTATAGTGACTTTCGTTTTTCTTATATTTTTTATAGCTGTGTTGTTCGGTTCACCATTGGTATGTTAATTTGGAGTATAGATACGAACGAATGAATGATCGTTTAAATTTTCATAAATCAAAATATTTTTCTGGTTCATATTAATCCGAAATTTCAAAGCCAGTAATTTTTAACTCAAATTCATCATTTTGAACCTCAAATCCTTAAATAACGTTTTTACATCAAATAAACTCTTGCCTCTTAAACTCATATATACAAACGTCAATACGAAAAATAACATATACCTATTATATAAATTTGAAAATAAATCAGCTTTTTTTTCACCTAGAAATCGTATATTATCACAATCTTAATTTAACTTAAATGCCATTGCCAGGTATACTGTTATATTCCTACGCATATATATAAAGTGATATGGCATTCGCGCTTAAGTGTTATCGTTTTGATATATATTCACGTGCGCACTTGGTATTATGAGCCGGACGCGCGCGGCTCTGACAGGAACATTTGCAAAGCGATATGTTCTAACACGCCCGACATTCCGACAAACACGTTGCTCTGCCACGGTACACGCTTCTATATATATAGTACACATATACGAATATGTATATGAAAGCCAGAAGCAGCAGCTGCAGTAGTTGACCAGCCGTTTATATACGTGTATATATGTATATATATATTTCAACGTTTGATCCGCGCGATATGTGCCTTTTTCTATATACACTATATATACCTAAAATACAAACTTTTCGCGCCGTTTGCTGCAAATATTATATACGCTTTTCATTGCCAGTAAAAGAAATAATAAAAAATACAAAAAATACAGGATTTTAACGGAAAATCACGACCATTGGAAAGGTCAAAACCTTCATCACAGCTTTCGGAATATATATACGAACGACGCGCAATTCCCACAGTGACGAACGCAATATAGAAAATAACGTAAATGGAAAATGCAAACATACATACACGGATACTCGCCCTGTATGTGTATATATCTACGCAATGTAATATGTACAACGAGGTACAACGAACTACAATACATATAAGCTGTATGCGTTTACGTTCTATCATCTGACAGGACGAAGCAGAGTGCGTACAACCTCACATTTGTGTATATGGGGTACGAGCAAAAGCGAAACGTCAGGACGCATTTCCGAAACGACCTGGACCTGACTTTATATAGACGCTGTCTCTCTCGCTCTCTCTTTCTCTCTATATATGTGCGTTCACGTGGATTACGCTGTTGCTGCTGCTGCTTCGTATTTCATCCAGTCGACTTGCGTATACTCGTCCCTGCTCTAACCTTCACTCCTACTCGTAGCTCTCGGAATGCCAATTTCAACAGTGGATTGTACAAAAGCGAGAGAGAGAGAGAGCATAGCTGTATATAGTTTTTTGTACTACGTATATATACCAGCGGTAAACGCGCGGTCGAGATTTAGAATATTATATTAGGTATAATAGTGTACTATATTTAATTTACGAGACAAGTCGTGAAACATATTATACATATAAGGTGTTTTATTATTAATTTTTGTTGTAACTTCAAATAGAATAAAGTATTGTGATAAGGAAATGGGTTTGCGTGCGGAAACAAATGTAATGTAGTATATGAGAAGCAAACAAGCGCGAATGCGCGGTTGAAAATTGAACTAGAGAATATAAAGGAAAGAAAAAGGGATTCGAAAACCACAAACGCATTCGAGTCCAGACTGCGTACGCGTACATCACGGAAGGTATATATATATAAAGAATAGGTTATATACGGAACGTATTCCGCACTGCAATGAAAAGAAGAAAAGCTGAGCGTAGAAGAAGAAGAAGAAGAATGAAATGGCAAATATATATTGAAAATGGGAAAAGAGAGCGAGAGTTATCATATTTCCGGAGTAGACTCGTAGTACTCGAGTATTACAGAGTTTCAATCTTCTCTCATCATATCTCTCTCTCTCTCTTTTTCTTTCACTCTCTCTCTCTCTCTCTCTAAACGTGCACCTCATCATACCCTCTTACCTTTATTCTCCTGGGCTCGTTGAGCGAGACAAGGAAGGTCGAAGCGAATCTGCGGTCGAGATTGCCCAGTCCACCAATCAGCCGTTGTACCAGCCGCTCTACAGCAGCTTCACCATATCTCGTGTTATCTACGGGCCCTATTAAACGTCATTTCCATCCCCTTCACATCATCATATATAGTACATCATACACGCGTATACTTCTGCATTTACACACGCGCATGTGTATAAGCTATAAACCTCATTTAGAAGTAAACGTGCGTGATGTGATTATATATAACGTAGTGTAGTTATATACAGATACAGAGGAATATATATATATATATATATATATATATATACACACACACACACACACACACACACACGTTGTAACGTTCGGTAAATACACGTGTGCGTATGCTACGAGGGCTTTAATTAATTTGAAACCACGCGCGTGTATACCTATAGTATAACGATGTAGAAAGCGTGTGAGCAAGAGGCGTAGAGAAAACTAGGCGGATAGAACGTGGCCGAGCGCTTTTTCATTATCGACGTATAGGTAGTATTAAAAAGAGAAACGCGCGTGTGTGTATATATATATATATCATAGGGTTTCTGGATAGTCGGTCTGCTGAATCCTATATATGCGTGTATATTAGAAGGAAGGATTTCCTTCCTCCGATAGGTATTTTGATATTTTGCCGTTCCCTTTGTTACACATTCCTTTCGTTCTGTTTTCATAGAAACTTCGACTGTTTGATTGGAAAAATAGAATTCTTCGCAAAACTAGAGGCGTGTGTATCAAACGTGATGCGTGTGTATATTGGTATCAAATTCGCTCGACAAAGGAAACAAAGTTTATAACGAGAATACTATTATATAGTTTCGGAATACATATATGGTATTGGTAGATACTCGCGTAGTACACCTCTTGCATATATATCTATATTAATTCCGTATATATGTATATAGTTTAATGAATAATTTAATACAACAAATATTTCGTTTGAATATTATAACTGAAGTACGAGCTATGAATAATTTCACAAAACCATAATACGATCATATATAGCTCTCGAATTCATTTAAATACAAAATAGTAATAATAATGGAGAAACGTGGTATATATATATATATATTTACCATCAGAATCAGCTCTCGCCAAGTGCCTGAAATAATCGTTAAGCTTGTCAAGCTGATCGAGTTTGAAGTGAAGCTTGCTCGAGACAAGTCTAACCCCATCGCCCATCAACGCTCGTTGATGACGTTGTGCCTCGCCTTGACTGTCACTATACTCACTATGTGAGCAACCCATGATGCGGCTGAAAAAACTCTCCGATGTCGTTCCGTCTTTTCCCGTACCTACAAGAACATATAATACATCGAACCACATTATAATCCAACCGCTTGGTGGTAAATTTATTTGCGGGGGATATAGAACACGAAGCGGAAACGTGTATACGAGTAGATCGTTGTTTCCGCACATATATATGACAGGGGACCGCGCGCGCGGGTATGAAATACTTGTCAAAAGCCGCATCAAAGCTCACGATTGTCGATTAAATATAGATATAAATATATATACACGTGTGGATGCGTGTGTGTATGTGTATACAGGTGTAGGTTTATGTATATATGTATATATTCGAGCCGTTTATTTTAGAGTGGAAACATTGACGAATTTATATAATATTATATAGTATGTGAAGAGAGAAAGAGAGGAATTTCCAGGATGTTTTACCTTTTGATCGTATACGAGGAGATTTGAACGTGCGGCAAGTTTGCAAAGTTATTATATATATATATATTCTGCGTTAAACTACATAAAAGAAGTTGAGCGTATAGGTATATAAATTAAATTTTCAAACCAAATTAAATTTCAACCGCGCGCCGTCGAGTAATATCACGCACGCGAAGAGCCGTGAGCTCTCTTCATTCAGTGTGGGTGGCGCGGTGTGCACTATTAAATGGCTTATAATACGCGCTCCTTCAAAACAAGCCGCCGTAATAAATTCACATTTGAAACTTTGAAATCAGTTTGCTCACCCGCTACCGTTAGGTGTGTACATATATATAGTGGAGATGCCATTGTTATTCGCGTAAACCTCTGTATATATGTAAGGGAAGAGTAGCATAGTGGTGGCATTCATCTAGCGTTTTCGACTATATAGATTTTGATGTGATTGGTGAAGATTGAAATGCCAGAAAAGGAAGTGATCCTTGTACAAGGCTTCTTCTAAAGGGTGGATTAGTTTTTTTTTCGATTCTTATATAGTGTTAAGAAGTTACTTGAAAAAGTTTATTTTTGACGAAATCTCAAAGTTTTCCCCGATTTTGGTTTGCTATACGAAAGATTGAGTTACAATAATTTTTAATAATACATATAAATAGACGTTAAAATATTTTAGAGTATGCTTCGATATTAATATAATGCTTTTTTTTATTAATTGTTTTAACGAAAAGTTGAAAAATCATACAATAACCTATGCAATTGTTAATATTTCGTAAAAAAATGGTTTCAAAAAATATGACGTAAACTGTAGAAAAAAGCTGAGTAGACAAAAATAAATTTTAATTGTGATTCTTGTCATAATATTAAATGCTAATATAACTTTGTGAATTCCGTATTTAAAATATTGGACACAAAATATTTTGGATGAAATGATATTTTACACTCAACCATAGTTATACTATGCTATCAGATTTATCGTTAGATACGCAAAACGCGCGCGGTGATCGGCTTTATAGGCGCATGGCCATGAGTATGCAACTCTTCCCTTATTCACATACAAGCACAGCAGCGGTGATGTTACTCCGTAATTACACTTTTGAGAGAGAGAGAGAGAGAGAGAGAGAGAGAGGGAGAGAACACAAAGCCCGGCGGCAGCCCGAAGCGGTTAAACCATCATATCCGACCACTCTCCAACTCTCTCTCTCTCTCTCTCTCTCTCTCCCCTCGTTTTTTTTCGCTCATTCATTGTATGTAACCCACGGGTAAATGAAAAAAAAATAGCCTCTCGAAAATTACGAAGATGCCAATTCCGTATACCGATCGATAAACGAGAAGAATAACAAGCGATTCTTTGTTTATCGAAAACTCGCGTGGTAATATTCGCTCGAGAGGTATATATATACATAGTGTTATATGAATGTGTGTGTATGTGTGTGTGTATGTGTATAGCACTCTGTACACTTGCGTGCGCATACATCATAACGCGTTTCGACTATATGCGAACGTTCGCCACTAATAACTTTGCTGTGCGAGGCTTTCGCGCGTGTGTGTGTGTGGGTGTATATATATATATATACATACCCACGTGGAATTGCACTCGTGCGTATAGAGGCGCAAGCGTGCGAACGGCGTGGACAAAAAAAATCCTCGTATCGCGATGAATTCTTGTTATACGTCCGCGCACGCGCGCCGAGAGAGAGAGAGAGAGAGAGAGAGAGAGAGAGAAAGAACCAAGAGTGCGCCTGGCTGTCGGCCACGCAACAATCAAATTCATCCGGCGACTCTAATTGATTGAAAATTCCCGTGCCTCTACTGCTGCTGCTGCTGCTGTGCTCGCGGCGTATAGAACTTTTAGTGTGTACTTTTTTTTCATCTCCCTTGTGAGTTTTTTCATGCTCCCTCTGGCTCCCGCTTACTCTCTGTTGTTGATGCACACAATGAGCTCATTTCGCACTCTTTATTTGCTCTCGTGTCGGATGGGGGTTATAAATTACGAAAGCATTAACGCGCTTGTGTGTGGCCACGTGCGACGAGTTGGAAAATATAATAGTCCGAAAGTAATTTTATTTATTTCTTTTTTTCGTACGTAGAAGGTGGAGTGTGTGTATATATGAGGAAATATGCGGGATATAGAGGATATAGGATGCACGTAGAGAGAAAGCGAAGCGAAGAGTTCGTAGAAAAATAACCATTTTTATCGAGAGATTATTGAGTTATTCGGATACGGTATCAAGCTAACATTTTTCGGGTAATGTGTTTACCATTTATAACAGTCATGTTGTTGGATGAATTTTAATTTGATTTTCGTATATTATATGATATATATACAGATTTTTGTGTATTCAAATTTCATTACAAGCTGAACGAAGGGATCAATTTACTGGTTGCTCTCTGATGCAATTACTAATGGCGAATAACAATCCCTGGATCAGATGTATAATTATGTCTAATCATTACAAATCACTTGAAATTGGACTCCACAGAATCGTATTTATCTCCTGTGCTAATGGCACTCGAGTGGTTATTCTTATCATTAATGAAGCTAATAGATTCTCGTTGTTATACGGTAAATTCATAATATACTCGTCATTGAACTATACTCTCAAATATATTATTACCTTATTTTTTTTTAAATCTATAAAAAAAACAGGTAATGAAACCTCAAAAAATACTTATGAATGAAAAAGAGATATAGATAAAACAATAAAACACGAGTACCAAGACACAAGCAGTTCTATCCATGATCGCACACACCATTTAAGTGCATTCCAGAGAGCAACGAATTATCCTCTTGTGCTTGCGCCCTCCTGCTAAATGCAAGTTTCTCATTAAAACCAGGATTTCCGCCTAAGCTCGGTCCCTCCGCGCGCGCGTAGCCCCGTAAACAGCTCTTCCGTTGTAGAGGCGAAAGATTTCGGCATAGCAAGAGGGTAAGAGAAGGAAGAAGCGCCTAACGTAAACGCGAAAATGAATCTCTTGCGATTCAGCCTCAGGGATGCTATGTATATATGTATATAACATGATATATATATATACACACACACACACGTAGAGTAAGAGCGAAGCAAGGGCGACAGTAGCAAAGATAGACGGATGCAAATTAGCACGACGAAAAACTCAAGTGGTTCCCAGGTTGGCCCTCGGGACAATCTCGTATAGTCGCGGGACGCTCTGCTGCAAACCATTTGCTATATTGCGATGTTAAATACAACGGGAATAGTATAGCAAAAGGTGTATGGAATAGCGTAATTTAAATGGATGGTTATAACGTATAATGAAAAGTGCTATTGCACTGATAGAAAGGATGATTCTTTGAGCCAAAGTCTTGTGACTTAAAAGTTAAGGTATGAAACTAAAATTATTAAAAATAAGATGATATATTGTTAATAAGCACGTCAAATTTCATGAAATATTAATAGTCAGAGTATTTCTTCAACTTCTTATGAAATTTTTATCGCTTGTCAACATTTTGAATATCTGGTAGAATGAATAAGATGGTCGCACGATCCAATTTGTAACAAATTATTATTTATTTGTCGACGTTTCGGCACATTT
>JAYJLV010109773.1:0-11370 GCA_036873485.1 Torymus texanus | reverse complement strand
ATTAAAGTAATTATCATATTATCCTTTATAACAATTAATTATAATAACTTCTTCTATATTTATAAGTTCTACTAATACACGAATAAATCAACTTTCATTTCTCCTTACTTTTTCCACTTTACAAAAAATACTATGAATATCCTTTTTCTTATAATTTATATTAAGCCAGTCGGCGACAATTAGCTACCATGAGCAATTCTCCATCCGACGGAAATAAAAGTCAAGATCACCTTACGAATTCGACATTTGAACATGGATTTCTAGGTTGTAGCATCCTTGAGAAGTAAATGTCGTTTGAAGCTCACACCACCAAGTTCTAGGGAACCAGTAGTACTAGAAAATGGAATTATCAAAGTTCCCTCCTGTTAAGCTAGAAGTATGATTTTTTTAAATAGTAGAGACTTTGATCCTGCAACAGAAAATCGATAAAATATATACAAGATTAGCTTTAAATGTTAAGATAATTGATAAACGAAATTTGGAGAGTGAAAAAATCACTGCAAAACGACAGAAAATAGATTTTAGCAAAAATAATATTTTTTTCGCTAACAGAAAAAATACCAAAATTAAACATAATCCCCCATAACTTTATGCATGCATGTTTTTCATGGCTTTTTTATATTAAGATAAATCAAATTTTAAGAGAAACAAGAGAATTGAATTAATTTTTATTTATTTAATCTTAATTTTGATACAACTTCAGAAAATCAATTTAGGCACGCTTGTTAGGCTTAAACCCCCCGAAAATCAGTACATGTATCACAATAAATATGGTGTGCACCTAGGGCTAGTGGGTTTTTTAACCTCGTGTGTTGGCAGGACTCGTCTTCGGTTTTCAAAACACACTCGCCTTCGGTTAAAAGGCCCAGTTCACGTCCTAGGTACACATTTTACTATTTCCTTGATTCGAACACATTTCGAGCATGATTTGTAAAAGAATAAAAAAATACATTTTTTCCCAGTTTAGTCGAAAAAAACTTCACAGTTTAAAGTGCTTCTCCCTACTTGAAGCGGGAAAAATAGTACATTGTGTAACAAGGGGGGAAAATTGGATTTTTCTAGCGGGGTTGATATGTTGAGCATGAGTGGAAGTCGAGGGCGCCGAAGAAGCCTCAGATGAACATTAGTGCTGAAATCATTAACTGAGTCTAAAAAAGCGACTTCTCCCCCTGTTGTTGTACACGAGATTTTCGAGTAATCCACCACACCAGTAAAAAATCAATTATTGTTAAATGAGCCGAGTATTTTCAAAATTATTAACATTTTCAAATGTTAGTCAATAAAATGGAAGATAGATAAAGATTTAATCATTTTTAATGTAAATACAGTCTCAAATTCCACCCGTAAGTAAAAGCATTTACGCTAAAAAAACTCAACTATCTATTCGTTTTTTCGGCAAAAACGGTCTTTTTCATGCACGTGTTAAAAAATATATTTTCCCCGTTAAACTGTGAAAGATTTTTTAATTTTTTTTTCAAATTACGCTCGAAATACGTGATTTTCTACACTGCTTTCAAACATGAAAATAGGCCCGTTTCATGCACGTGTTGAAAAAGGTATTTTACGATCTCTTTTTAGACCAAGAAATCGCGAAAATCGGACAGATCGTTTTCTCCCTAGTTACACAATGTACTATTTGACCACAATCTTAATTTTTGTTTTAAATAAAATTATTTTCAAAATATCGCTTTAATAACAGATTTAATACTAACTCTAACAGTTCTTTACATACGATCTGATGTTCGTATATGTTCGATATATAAACATGTCCGAAATTATATTTTGGTCATTATCACAAAATAAATAATTTTTTGGAAAGGGAAGAATGGTAGCCTTTTATAAACCAATAAATATAAAAAAATACAATGCTTATGTTCTGCTAAAGCTAATGCAATCTTCCTATGAAGAAGTCCGCACCCTAATGGTTTTATGGTAAGCATACTACATTTTATTATGTAATAATTACGGAAATTCAAAATATAATCTAAACTTGTGCCACGAAATATACGGTGTGCAACCAAGTAAACTTCTTGACCTCGTGTGGTTTCAATTCTTTAGACTCGGTTTAAAATGTTCACTTTAAGCTCGTAGTAGATAATATATTGTTTAGAATTAGAATTAAAAAAATTTTGAATATTAACGATCGCATTTTTAGTACAACTTTTTTGCAATCGAAAAAATATGCGTCAGTCATTTTAAGAGAAGACTAACATTCTTAAATTGTATAATTTTTATTAGATTATGAATAAATATTTAACAAAGAAAATATATAATTTTTTTGTTGGAGGGATATTGCACATTACAATGGGCAGCAAGGCCAACAGTATTATCCCTCCAATATTATGACAGGTGGCTGCCGTTAGAATCATTAATATCAATATAATTTTTTTATTTATAGATTTTAAATTTGTATGATACATATAGGCGATTTATAAATCCGTTCGCCAATACTACTTTATTAGTCCTCGAAATACCGAGTTATCAGCTAGAATAGCAAAATCATTAAATCACAACGACGTAAATTTCATATCATCGGAAGCAAAACTAAAATTAGTACCACTTGATATATCTGAACAAGACATGGACAAAGTGAGTTTTTGTGTTCTATGTACTCACTATTTTCTTCTCCTTTTGCGAATACAGATTTTAATAACCCGACAAAAATTATAGTTTCAGAGATTGATGTTACCATTTGAGTATACGAGACAAATACCAAAGAAGCATCTAGTAGATGTACTTTTTAATGGCTTTAATCATTGGATAAAATTACCAGTAGAAAAAGTTAAAGTTTTTGAAGACATATACTTAGACATGTACAATAACGGAATTCTGTAAGTAAATACATCTATTTATGATAGTTTAAATATGCTTCATGGGAACATCTCTCTCTCTCTCCCTCTCCCTCCTTTCCTCCATTCGTCCCTCCCTCTCCTCTCTCTCTCTCTCTCTTTCTCTCTCTCTCTCTTTTACAATGACGATTTACACCTCTTTATCCAGTGCCCAGCTAATCTTATATCATCTGCAGTCCCCCATATGACAGCGGATGCGAATAACGTTTGTAACACGGCAAAATTGTATCCCTAAATACCGCGTTATGCTACTCGCCCGGAGGGCACGTTCTATGACTCGACTCCTTGCTATTCCCTAACATGCTCTCCCCATGAGGCACGCGACCGAATTTGTAATTAAAGGGGCGGCAGGTCGCGGCACGAGTTGTCAATGGCTGGCTACTACTACGCCTATTTTCTATTGGAGAAGAGAAGGAAGTGTGGAATACTGAGGGGCTGAGATTAATAAGGAGGAATACATCGCAGGCAGCAGGGAGGATAGTATGTGCCTCCCGCATTTTCTACCATGGAGAGGGAAAAACAAGTAATTTTGAAAAACAAAAGGGGACTTGTGCTATAAAAACCGCGGGGCCTCCAAACATACACAGATTTTCTGAAATTACGTAGAGCAAAGCGCTGCCCGAATCACTGTCGGGCAGAACCGATGGCCAAGTTCTGGTCAGACAGAAGATTTTGTCGAAGTCACGATCAAGACATCTGGGTGAACTCTCTGCCACTCCTGCTGCGTCCAGCCCTGCCGTTCGAGACAACTTTTCACCGACGCTACCTGCGGAGACGATAAACTGCGGACCTCCCTCTCTCTCCCCCTCTCTCTCTCTCCCTCTTTCGCTCTCTCTAGTAGTAACCCCCTAGTACCCAGTAGCCGCCGCCACCACCACCACCCATCCTGAGTCGAAAGTGTCTTACCTCCTAGAGCGCCGTGCTCCAACTGAATCTAGCTGCCCTACTGCCAGCCTTTATAGCCCCCAAGGCTAGGCGACCATGCGTCTGCGCATCCAATTCTCTTTCTATTTCTCTCTTTCGTTCCCTCTCCCTCTCTCTTTCTCTCTATTTATATTTTCAAAGAAGAATCGGATTCTAACGGTTAATGCGCATTATGCTTTATAGACTCAGCTTTTTATAGGATAAATTTGGGTATTACATCAGTTATGGGTATTACTACGTGTTTGAGAATGACATAAATTAAATGAAGACATACTGCGGGTGTTTGAATAAAAGCTTGAGTTGTACACAAGTAAAGTAAACCACTGTACAATATATTTAAATTTAACTAATATATAAGTTTTCATAATAATACAAAATTGACTTGAATAGTTCGATAAAATTTCATTTTGCAATGAGTTTTGCTGACTTGGAGTTTACCGTTACAGTAAATTCCAATGAGTGACGACTAAGCGAGTTTGCCGTGGAATATGCGTAGACACGCTGGTGAATGATAATGATACTGCTAGTATAAAAATCACAATATTATTGATTTAATTGTGAGTGATGAGCAAGCACGAATAGATGTTATTGATCTAATTCGTGTGTGAATAACTGCTGTCTAGGCTTAGCAGAAGTCATGTACTGTATAAGCACACATGTGCTGAATTGTAGCCATGTTATGTAAGGTTACCTTGAACGTGCACTGCCGTATGCTGTAACGATGAGCTCCTCCAATGGTCAAGGATGAGAATACTTGTGAGGATGTGTAGAGCCAGAGATGAGTAGAGCCAGAGATGTGTGGAGCCAGAGATGAGTAGAACCAGAGATATGTAGAGCCAGTGAAATTGCTGTTGAGTATATTCAATGTAGTCGTAGCTGTTTCGTGAGATGTGCCTCGTGGGTAGCCAAAAGTAGAGAGCGCGGGCATCGGAGCGAAATTCCTCCTTCATGCCCAAAGCTTTCACTCGGGGCGTGAGTCAAATTACATCTCTCCCATTCAGATATGGGAGAGCGGGAGAGAAGGAAAGAATAATTAAAAAACTGAACTAGTCAGTACAATCTCAGCCATTCCGCCGAGGAACCGCGAGAATCTGCCGCGCCATGGCAGCGTCGTGAGTGAACTAACCGAGTATGTAACCGCGCGAGTTTTCAACTCATGCATAATTCCCCAACATTCCGCCCGCCATCAACCGACAGGTTAATTAAAGTCCACTATAGTCTATATATCTATAGATACTGGTAAGATGGCGAGTTTGGTGATTGGCCGTATTAGTTGAGTAGTAGCTATAATGAATATAACTTGGTGAGATTGTCCGTTCCAGGATGGAGGTGAGTAATTCTAGCGAGTGGCCATTTACTTGGTGGTGATCGTTCGTCGGTGAGTAAAACCAATGAACCAACTTGAATTTCATGTGATGGATGATGCCATTTATAGATGGATTGTAACCGATGAAGGTATTGGCTAGATCACTGCTTCCAGATCTGTTGAGTCATGCGTTGAATGAGTTGCCATTTGGATAGTCTTAACTCGTTGAGGTTTAGTAACCTTGGTTCAGGCACTGAGTTAAGTGCCTTGGTGTGAGTGCATTGATGTCTTCTGGATCTTCACTGAGCGGGTCTAGTGACCTTGAGTTGAGTAATCTTTCAATTTGAATAAGCAGTGTGGCTGAAGCCTCAAAGGTGAGAAGAGTGTCCCCAATGGTCCGACATAGGTGAAATTTTATTGATTTCACAACGGCTTCCCACTTGCCTCCCATGTGAGGTGCAGCAGACGGATTGAATATCCACTGAGTGCCATCATTCAGAATTGAGCTGTACATACTTCAGTTTTCCTGGTGAACTTGTCTGAATAGGGTCTTCAGCTCCTTATCTGGTCCAACGAAATTTGTTCCGCAGTCTGAGTAAAGGTGAGAGGGTCTTCCTCTCCTTGAGGTGAACCGTCTATACGCTGCTAGAAATCTATTCGTTGAGTAGTCACTGACCATTTCGAGATGAATAGCCGAGGTTGAGAAGTACACAAAGATACAAATCCAGCATTTATATGTTTTTGATCCACGACCTTTCCATGAGTCAATGGTGATTGGCCCGACGTAATCGATTCCAGTATGAGTGCAAGGTGATGATCGGGTAACCCTGGCCATGGGTAATTGCCCCATGAGTTGCTGAGCCCGTTGAGCCCGATACCTTGCACAAGTTACACACTTTAATATATGTGACTGAACCAGTTCCCTGCCTCCGATTATTTAAAATTTCTACCGATTGTGTGCTAAAGTGAGTTGAGCGCCACCGTGTAATGTTGAGAGATAAGTATTCCGAATGATCAGTGATGTGAGTTGACTGCTCCGTGGTAGTATTGCCGGATGTTTTAAGTGATGCTCTAGTTGAGTTTCTGAAGCCGACCTCCTACTCTACTAATTCCTGATTAGTCTATATATGCAGTCAATCTGTTGAATACATGATTTCTTGGGACTTGAGAATTTTTTAGCATTTTGAGTGGTCCTGAATTTCCTTGATCCAGAAGAGTTTAGCCTTGCTGATTATATCAGCAGTGAGTTTCGATTCATGCTGAGTTTTGCGTTTAATCTTGAATCGATCACATGCGAGCATTACCCATCCTGTCATTCTTAGAAGTTCAGTTAGTGAAAAGTAATGTTCTCTTCAATTCAGTTGACTTGAGATGTCTAAGCTGACTCACCCTGGCAGAGCCAACTTGGTCCGTGCCACCATAACTGGTCTGCTCTAAGTTGAGATGTGAGTAACCCTCGCGAAGCATAGTGCTACGGATTTTCCGCTCCAGGAACATGTCTCCACTTTGCGTTAGGGATGAGTTCTTGGATGAGTGCAACTCTGTTTCCAAAAAAGCCTTCCATTTTGAGGGGTGTGAGCGAATCCAAGCGAGTGCTACCTTTGCATCTGTCCAGAGATGTATCTGTGAAATTGGCAATCGTGAGTTATTCAAAACGTGTTTTGCCAACTTCGTGGGTAACACTGCCTCTCCTAATTCCAATCGTAGGATTGAAAGTCGTTTGAGTGGTGCCACCTTTGTTTTGGAGATAAGAAATGATGATGTTGAGTGAGGGGTAAGTGTTGTGGTTTTTATGTACAAAACTGCGGCTATCGCCTGTTGTGAAGCATCCGAGAAGCCATGAAGTACTACAATTGATTCATCCTGGGTTCCTAACCACCGTGGTATAGAAATTGTATCCAGTTGAATGAGATTTTCTCGAATTCCTTCACAATTGAGTTTGGCAGTTGTTCGTCCCAAGAAAGCTTGTGAAGCCACAGTTCTTACAAGAGGATTTTTGATGTGATTATGATCGGTGGGACTGTTCCAATGGGATCGAAGAATTGTGATACTTCAGAAAGTATAATCCGTTTTGTAACAAGCTCCTGGTTGGGTGGCAGAGTCATTCTGAAGGTGAATTTGTCTGAATATAGGAGTCATTTCATCCCGAGTATGTTTGTAGCGCAATCATCTAGAGTTATAGCTTCTTCAGCTGTTGGCTCTTTTAGAAATTCTGATAAGTTGAAGTTCCATTTGGCTAATGGAAAACCACCCGCCGTGCATAGCGAGGTTAACTGCTTGGCCTTTTACATCAGAATTTCCTTTGTAGCAGCTCCATCGAAGATGTCATCCACATATGTTACATACAGTAGTGAGTTCTTAGCCATCGGATATTTATCTTTTGCATCTGCTACCAGCTGAAGATCTTAATTGCTAGGTACGGAGCTGCTCGGGTTCCGTAAGTTATGGTTGTCAAATGGAAATGAATGAGTTAACTCTTGTCGTCTACCCACAAAATACGTTGGAAATTCCAATCTTGAGGGTGAACGTTGATCTGACGATACATTTTAGTGATTTCAGTTGAGAAAACCAATGGGTGGATGCGAATCCAGGTGAGAACATCCACAATGTTAGGTAAGAGGTTAGGTCCAGTATGCATAATCTCATTGAGTGAGTTTCCATTTGTCGTGAGTGCTGAACCCTTGAATACTGCTCTGAGTTTGATAGTTAGACTATCCTCCCTCAACAGTCCATGGTGAGGACGATAAAACAATGGTTACGCAGATATTTTTTGTTGAGGGATCTGCACCATAGAGCCCAGTCTACAGTATTCTTCCATGAATGCAAAATACCTTTCCTTGTAGGTGATATTTTGTGACATCAGCTGATTTGGTGAGAGATCCGAAAACCGATAATTGTGCAACTGGTTCAGTCACACTCTCTTTAATGAGATTAGGCTTGATAATTTAACCATAATAGTCAGCACCGATGAGAACATCTACTGATTGAGGTTTCCAAAGAGTGGATCTGCCAAGGTTAATTTCTTCGTATGGTTCCAAATGAGCTGCTCACATTTCTCTGATTGTAGAGTTGATAAGACTTGACGTATAATGTGAGTAGTGATCCTAACCTTGAGATTGTGGATTGGCTGTAAGTCTATTTGAACTTTTCCAAGTTTCTGAGTTGAGTGCGTGCCTCCAATTCCACGAATCGGTAGAGATGAGTGTTGCCGTTTAATTTTGAGTAAATCAACCGTATTCTTGGAGACGAATGAGACTTGAGAGCCTGAGTCTATGAGTATTCTGAGTTTATGAGATGCGCAATTTTTAGCTGCGTGGAGGCCAAGGTAATTGTAACAGAGTGGCTTCTCTATTACAAATTTCCTTCTTTTCTGTTCGGTGAGTTTCTTATAATTTGGACAGGCCACGGTGAAGTGAGGCTCTTCACAATAGGTGCATGGGTGTTGAGAGATCTGAGATGAGTGTGTTACCTTCCTTCTAGTCTTGCTTTATAGTTTGAGTTGGATCAGGACTTGGTGATTGAAACGTCTTTACTGATTTTGAGTGTGATACCGTCGTTTTTTGAGGAGTTGGTGGTGTGTCGGAAGCTGTTTCTAGTGCTCGCACCCGAGACACCAAAAATGCTTCAATTTCCTCAAATATAGGCAACTCCTTGGTTGTGACTCGAGACGTTTCCCAGGCTTCTCTTGTTGCTCTGTCCAGCAGCTTTGACATCTTCTGTGCCAAGATACAGTCTCCTAAATCTTCCCTGGGCACCAATAAGTTAAGTGACTTGCATATCTTGGACATTTGTGAAATTGGTGTGTTGAGTGATGCCGGGTTTTTGGGCTGAGCTGCTATCAGTTCATTTAGATGATCGAGATGATCATTGACCAAGGATCTTTTGTTTCCAAACCGATCCACAAGACTATTCTATTATGGCATTAGGGATTCACCGGTAAGAGTAAATCCTTCAATCCATGTAAGTGGTGATCCTTTTAACCCTTTGAGGGGCAGTGGCACTCTCAGAGTGTCATCTGTTTTTCTGTGGTTTTTGATCAATTTCTTTTTACTTTTGAAGTTAAATACATAGAAGTTTTGGTTTTTAGACTTTAAAGTAGTTGTTTTAGATAACTTACATGTTTTTAAACAAAATAATCATGTACGGAATTGTTATGAACAATAGATTAATGAACAATACTAGTTTTTTAATTATATATTCATACAAAATCTTCTTATATATATTCTATAGACTTACTGGAACAACATATATTTTTTGGAGAACTTTTTCTAGATTCAATTTTTTCTAGGATCAATTTTTTACTAAAGAATGTATGTATATTACTAAATAGGGGAAAAACTTGCTGCAAAAACACAGCTCTAACAGCAATATTTGATATAACGTATTACATAAAAATCTTTTTATCTTTTGATTTTTAGGCTTGACGATTGGATAGATGATTCACTATTACGGAGAGCATTTCCAACAGCTCACAGAATTCACGGCCCTAAAAAAACATTACTTGCGTTTAGTGCGCAGATGTTATGCATTGCGGATAAATTAAAACAGTTTAACAATCCCGATGTAAAAATTACTTTATTTTACATTATTTTATGATAAACTATATAAAATAAACTAAATCATTGGAATTTTTAGATAAGTAGATGGTTTTATCTTGCAATGATAAAATACATGATGGGCCAACATCAGGAATTATGTTGTGCTACTGATTCTAAATGCCCAACAATGCCTAAATATTGTGATTTGATTAGAATAAGTAAGAGCTAGAAAATAATACATAATTTTAACAATTGAATAACAAAATTAATCGTCACCTAACTTTATTTTATATTTCAGAATTTCAATCTATTCCTGGTTTTATTATTCAAGCCATGCAATCTATGTCAGAATGTAAGCAAGATTTTTCTACTCTACTGAAATGCTACAGCCAGTATTCGCAATTTATAACTGATTATGGCTCTTTTGGTCACGGGCGGGTAAGTATCTTAAATTAGACTTAGTATAATTATATATTTAAATAAAGAATCAAATAAGAATATTACTTGTACTGTCACACACAATATGATGTTTAACTTTTTATTTTAATTAGAAAGATAATAAATATTTTATTTCAGTATGGGAAATCTAAATGTCTTGGTGAGGATATTTCGAATGGAAGTTTTTCAGTACCCATAATTCATGCAGTTAATAGTGGTACACGGGAGGGAGAAATAATTCATGGTATCCTTTTTGCAATGTATATCATTTCCACATATTTGAATCAATAATTATTTGTATCGAAAGTTCAAATATTTCTTAATTAATAATTAGATATCCTCCGACAACATACACGTGACGTTGACGTAATCAAATATTGCATATCTTTACTAGAAAAACTTGGCTCGTTCGAGTATACAAAACAACTAGTTTTAGAAAGGGAACAACAAGTGAGAGCTGAAATCTATAAACTTGGAGGAAATGTTATATTAGAAGAAATGATTGATAAAATAAAGATTTGGACAAATGATGAACAATATCCGGACAATTGATTCTGGTTATCGTTTATTTATCTTATTTTGTAATGCAAGTAGTATATTTTAAACAAAATATAATGGGAGACCGATAAAAATAAAAAATTTAAAAAAAAAAATACCATTTAAAAGAAAATTGTTGCACGTAAAAGTCACCACATTGCCTAAAATTTGTCATTAAAAAATGTATCTTGTGTGTTATTGTGTACTTTACACATTTTAATAAATAAAAGTTTAATTACTACTACATATTTTTTTGTTAATTTAACACCGAAAAGACTGATGTCAAAATTGATTAATAACACTCTTTTTTTCAACTTTTAACCGTATGCATACTGTTAGGAAATTATCAATTATTTGAATTTCCCGCGGTTGCGCGATTAAAGGTTAACTCAGCAGGCGGTCGCGCGACGGCAGCCCTCATCAGCTACTCTCTACAGAATAGCTGACTCGCTACACTGATTAACCGAGTATGGCAAAAACTCATGCTGTCTCTCTCAGTTTTACACATGTAATGAGAGAGACACTAATTTGACTCACGAGCCGGTGACACGTTCAAAACGAAGAAAACGGAAGAAAATGTGCACTCTCTCACTCACTCTTCATCTGTACAGCGTGCTCACCATGCGGCCGCTTGTACTTCGTACACGGCATACTCACTCACTCAAACCTGTACAGCATGCTCGCCATGCGGCCGCTAGTAGTTCTTCTACGGTCTCTCTCACTCCCAACATGGACCTCTCATGCGGCACGGTCTCACACGGAATCTCATCACATGGCA
>JAYJLV010109752.1:0-11372 GCA_036873485.1 Torymus texanus | reverse complement strand
ATTTTAGGAACATTTTTCTTAATAACAAATGAAATACGAATAATAACGTAAATGTTAAAAAACGAAAGTGTAGGTAACTGAATGATCTTTCAAGAACAATTTAGACTCATACAAATTTTGACTTCTACATATGTAAAAATCGAAAAAACGAAAAATACGAAATAGTTTTTTGGTTATAAAAAAAAGAAAATCGATAGCATATTAAGTACGTCAGGGTGCCGAGTTTTTTCGCGAGATGAACCAAATAAGCTTTAAATGGCGAATATCGATGGTTTGGTTCCCGAGATATAGACAGTTTACATACACATACACACACACACACACGCACACGCACATGCACACGCACACGCACACGCACACACATACAGACAGGAAAAAAAATTTTATCAAAATTGAAAATTTTCAAGACAGTTCATCTTAAAAAATCATTTAAGACTTTTTTGTCTCAAAAATTTTTTCACCGTTACAAAGTTTCCTCTTTGAGGAAGCAAAAATTCATTTTTGACCCAAAATGAGGTAGAAATCGACCTTAACGAAAGAAAATCTTGTCTCCTGTCAGTAGAAAGCATAGAGCCGTCAGTCATCAATAGGTTCATTCATTAGAGGCACTAAGCATTCCAAAATATGTAAACATTACTTATCGTGAGCCCTAAGTATTGTTTAACACTTTTAATAATAGGCGGTGTTACTAATTATCGGTGCATTTTTAATTAGGAAAACATAAAGCCTCGAGAGTTAAATGAAATATGACTCTGAAATTTTACTTCTAGGCCTTTTCGCCACTCCTACGCATTTCTGTATGCATTCCATTTTGTATACCTACCTGCCTTTTAGCTCTTTGCACCGTATTCCGGACCACATTCTCAGACCGTTTTACTTCCATCAAAATGCAGTGAAGCTATATTTCTTATTATATTCATGAACGGAGGTGACACTAAGTATCGCTGTTAGTGCATAAAAATTTACGCCGCTTGAATAATAAAATTAACTTAAAGTACACAGCTAACTATAATAAAATGCAG
The DNA here is from genome assembly GCA_036873485.1 of Torymus texanus. Taxonomy (NCBI): domain Eukaryota; kingdom Metazoa; phylum Arthropoda; class Insecta; order Hymenoptera; family Torymidae; genus Torymus; species Torymus texanus. The sequence continues at coordinate 10,350 of JAYJLV010109752.1, read as the reverse complement.
TGATATTCAGCCTAATGAATATGCGGTAACTTTGTATAAAAATTTATTAGTATAGCATAAGTATTGAGCAAGTAAACGTTACTCCCAGTGAATGCAGTTATAAGTGAAAAACAAGTAGGAACTCGAATTTATAAACAATAGACTTAGAAGTAACACAAAAATATTCCCATTAGCTCTGTAGCCAACCAAACACTTGTTCAATGGACTAAGGCCAAATGGTTAGTGTAATAATGCTTTTGAAATAATCCCGTCCTTAATGAAACTATTAAAATTTGTATATCTATTTGGGGGATATGCTGTTTGAATAGATATACTGAATTTGCGAGAAATAGATACCTGAGACACGACGCCGTCGTAAATGCATTTGGGGGAGGGGGGTGGACGCAGGTCTAAAATCTTCTTCCGCTGGCACTCTGAAACATTCGTCGAAAGAAAAGAAGCATTCTTAGCATGCATGTCCTGCTCTCCTCGAGAAACCTCTTCCGGTAGGATAGTACCTTAATAGGTTTTGTCCTGTATTCTATAGGTATTTAACCCTTCAGCGAAAATTTGTTTCCTTAAACCTAGCATTACTTGATGCACTACGTGTTTCTTAAAGTTAACTAAAGTCAACCGCAACAGATTTTTACAAATCTGTCATCTTGAGCCTTATGAAGCTGCGGTAATATTGTAGAAACATTGATTAGGATTACAAGATGGCAGTGTAGGTATACAACGCTATTCTTGGCCAGCGCAAATATACGAAAAAAGAAATAGCATAGCGCTTCTCTATATATACCTATGTAGGGAAAGTTTGGCTGCTGTTTATGTTTATTAGGGTGACATCCTGACTGAATAGGTATGCTGAATTTGTGAAAAGTAGATATCTGACATACAAAGTCGTGATAAAGGTATTTGGGGGAGGAGAATGGAGGTAGGTCTAAAATCTTTTTCCGCAGACACTTTTGGCCTCCGTTGTAAGAAAAGAACCTTTATTTTCAACAGTAGATTTTAGACCTGCCTCCATTCCCCTCCCCCATATACCTTTATCACTGCATCGTGCCTCAGGTATCTACTTTTCGCTACACCATTTGTCACGTTCGTTTCACATGAAGCAGATTCTCTTTGCAGTATATGGTTTCCTGGTTATAAGAATTCTAGATTTAGGTTCAATATAGTCCAGATGGGGCGCATGTGGCTCCGTCGCATAGCGAGGTTAGTTTCAGCATTTGAGCGGAAGGATCGAATTTATGGGCTAGATACCTTGTAGTCCCCAACAACAGAAATGTGACATCACCCTGGAACAATGTAAGTTCCTAATACAAAATCACACGGTCTTTCCTCAATGAAATAATATCCTCGCATGTATTTCACTTTCGTAAAAGTCTTCTACTTCAGAGTTACACAGTATAGTTTATTTTTAAATCCAATGCTATAAATGTTACTCTTCAGGTTTCTCTGTATGAATAAATACATTTTCAGAGATCGAATAAGTCTAGATTCATAGTTTTATTTGCCTCCAAAGATTTCTTGATTTTTGAAATATTTTTATTATTCGTTTTCTTTTGCCTTGAAATTAATATTACTTGTATATTATTTTTGTATTTAAAGTAGGATAACGTTGTTACAATTTGATAAAAATTGTTAATGAAAATTAAATATAAAATAAAATAATACTCAAATTAATGTTTGTTGTTCTATTATTTGTTGTTTTATTATTTTTTGTTCTATTTTTTCAAAATCAAAGTCATGTTACTATTCTTAAAATATGTTTTTAATACTTTTTTGTCCGAAAATTTTTTTTTGCCGACACAAATCTTCCTTTGTGAGGAAGCAAAAATTTTCGGTACTACACTATCTAGCTCAAATAAGATTTTATTTGATATCAATCTTATAAAGAAAACCCGCTGCCAATTGATTGGCACGTAGCTTCCTCAAACTTAATTTGTTTTGCCAATATATGAATTCTTTACCTTAATGATTTTAAAAATTATTGTTATTAAATTAATTACTTACTTTAATAATGCACTTAATAATTACATTTATATTTAAAATGTTTAAAAATTATTTTCACTATTTCTTTTAGAAATACATATTTTCTAATATAATATTAAAAATCTGTTAATAATTTCTTTTCATACTTTAAAATTTTTAATATAATTATAAAACGAATTTATGCTTATGAAAGCTATTTGCAGCGGTTTTTTAATTTTATATATTATTTTTTCTTTTATTTAAATGAAAGTTTGTTCGTAACGGTCAGATTTTTTTGGCCAACGAACTCAGCTTAAAGGTACAAGAAAGCTATGTCTTTGCCAAATTTCAAGTAGATCGGATAATTTTTACTAAAGTTATAACGTGCGACAACGAAAAAAATAGTTATTTCTAAAATATTTTTTTTCTCAAAAAAAAAAGTGGTTTAAATTTCAAGTGAATTAATCAAGTATTCTTTGAGAAAAAGGTATTCAAAAATTTTATAGCAAAATACTTAACCTCTAATATCTTTGAGGAAGCAAAATGATTTCATGTAAGATCTTGTAACACGCCACGTGGTTGTTTAACAAGAGATTTAATGTACATTTTTGCAGCTTACCAGGAGTTCCTTTGGGTCCTGGATTTGGCTCAAACTTTGGAATAAATTTTTGAGTGTAGAAAAATGATGAAAGAGTGCACTAAAATTGATTCTTTGATTGCCTGTATATTTTAGTGCAGTTTCGATGCCTAATTTTAAACTTTTATGACTAAAAGAAATGAATATTTTGTAATCTTTAAAGAAGCAAATGAAAGGTCATTTCCTCTAGTTCTTTTTTCTATAATAAAATGATGTTTAAGGCTTTCCTAAGTAAAATGGCTACTGTATTAAGAAGTGGCTTTTTTAAAGACTTTTTTCAAAATAAACCTAAAAATGTCGAGAACTTTAATTTTTTTGAGCGTTTGGGTTTAATATTGCAGCTTTTATCATATTTCTACACTTAAAAATTTATCCCAAAGTTTGAGTCAAATTCAGAACCCGAAGATAGTGCACTCACCTGGTTAAATAGGAAGTACCATGTGAGATCTCATTTAACTGCAGCATAATTTTTGTCGTAATAGTAACTTAATTAGCAAAATTTGATTCCAAACTTCTTTTATACAGAAATTCATTAAAATAGACATATGAATTAAATAGGATAAGCACAAATTAAAACGACGTATTTTAAGTTTAATTTTTACGAATATTTGTTTATTATGTATGACTGTATGACTATATTGACTCGTAGATCAATAAAAATAGAAAAGATAGCATTCACAAAAACAGTATTGTTGAATATTTTTCTCCACTCTAAGGACTACGTTACAAGTATATTTCATATGAACAACACAGCAATTTCGTTTATTTTCATTACTGTAGTAAATATATACTTACACTTGGAGAAGTTCAGTCTATCCAAATGAAATATCCGAGGCTTCAAAACTTTGCCAAGTACGATACCTACGTCGCGCGTGCGCTTCTAAATTCTTAACTACTCGCGCAACAGTCTCTCCCTTCGTCTCAACAAATTTCCCCGGCTAATAATCACTTGGCTCGTCAGCTCATTTGAAAAACGATTTTCCGCTTACTCTCATTACAGCGCTAATGTATAACCTCACCAATTTCGCCGAAAGTGGCAGCCTCGCGCCGTCCTCTCTCTCTCTCTCTCTCCCGTCTTATATCCGTTAGAGTTTCCATAACAAACAGCGACTTCTCGAGACTTTGACAATGTTAGCCCATGAGAGTATCGCGCTTTCATAAGAGCCTATATATATACCTATATACCTATATACCTATATATATATATATATATACACAGGAAAAGTGAGAGAGAGAGGAGGGGAATATAAGAGGCCAAGAAGCAGCAGCAGCAGCGACGACGCCGGTAGTAGTTCATGCGCCAAACGAGTTTTGCAAGTCTCGTTAACGAAAACGACGATCTTAATTCCAGGTGGAAAACAGCCGACGACGAAGGCGCGCGTCTCTCTCTCTCTCTCCCTTTTCTTCGGCATCGATCTCACACTCTCGCAAGCCGCACTGACGCATGTGCGGGATGTCAAAAGCAGCGCTTTAGCATCGCTTGTTTATCGGGTTGAAGCGTACACCGCTGCGGTAACGAAAGTGGATGAAGCAGTGCTGCGACGAAAATAAAGGAATGATCGCAGGTGTACCTACGAGGCAATTACAAATCCATCGAGACGTTGGTGTTTGACACCCTGTGGTCTAACTTTTCCTTCCGCATATGTGTGTGTGTATATATATATATATATATACACGTATAGTGACCGAGTAACTTCTCACTGACCAGCTCGAAAGCTTTCTTACCAAATCTTTGGTGTGGGCGGCCTTCATTCGCAGCCCGTTTTACGCCTTACACAAGCCTTTTTCCCCCGTTTCTCTGCTATCTTCTTCCTACCTACGCCCATCTTAGCTTCCCCCGTTGCTTCCCTCTTTTTTCCTCGCTCTAGCGGGCGGTTAAGTGGAGGAAGAGTTTGCGCTTGTTACCTGAGCGAACTTTAACTATTATCGCCGTCACAATCAAAGCTTCTCAGCTCTCTTGTGAGCGCGCGCGCGCGAGCGAGTGGCTTGTGTGAAAAGGGAGCGGCTATACGTACGTACGTGTGAGTAGTGCTGGAGATAGACACAGACCGGCACCACGGATTCAAGAGTTTCGCCCTGCTTCCTTCTTTCTCCTTGGGCTCTTGAGAAGCTTTCTTTCTCTCCTTTTTTCTCCCTGTTTACCTAATCGCGAAAAAAGGGCCAAGCTGATTGAGAGATAAGGAGTGATGCGGCGAACGTGAAAGAGAGCAAGTGCCACGTAAGCTCTGAGATCTTGGTGACGCGCGAACTTCTTACGAAATTTACTGCTGTTAAAATTGGACGTATCTAGACACATTTTTTGTTTATTATCTTTCAGAATGAAAAATGGAATTTACTTGGTTTCTTTAATAAAAACATTATTTATGACTTAAAAAGGATATACTTTTTACGTAATCGTCAAAAGTTTCGGAATTGAGTTTTTCCTAGTACGTGGATTTGATGAAGCCCGTGGAATCGGTTGAAAAAAAATAAAAATTTGAATGTATAGATTTATTAAACTTTTCTACCAAATCAAAACTACTTACGTGCTGTATAAATAACGGCAGATATAAAGTACTTTTAAAAAAAATGTTGTTTCTAATCTAATTTTCAATAATGTTTCGAACTGTATTTTTTCCAAATTAATAGTAGTAATAATAATGATTAATTAAAAAAAATCATTAATTCTATCGAAGTATTCAATTTTCCTAACAGTATACCTACTATGTCTAAAACTCCTTCGATACAAATTCATTTCATGCATAAGAACAGGAAGTCGTTGACTGTCACGGGGGTTGGGGTGGAGTTTATTCGAGTTACATAAATCAAGAGATTCTGAATTGTTACCACATCAGCAAATCCTCTGCTGGGGTCTCGATACGCAAGAGAAGGAATTCATAACAGTTGAAAACAATGTCGCGACTCAAGCTGGATTTCGACCTCGTTATCGTACGGTCGAGCGCGTTTGGAATCTAATGCCTTGCTTTATGCTCCAAAGCTTGAGGCGCGTACGTGCGCATTGTGTAGGTGCCATTATCGAGAAATATGTATATATGTATATTGCAATTTGAATAATAGAACTAAACAAAACTAAATGCATGTGGATGTGTATACGTGTATATCATTGAGAATAGTTAATATTACAATTTTATTTACCAATTTGGGGATATAACTTAAATATAACTATGTGAAATTTGTAGCTTTTATACAGTTTTAATATAAGTATTGATATGACGTTCTGATTAGACTTAGCCAATCATATTATAAATAAGTTTCACCGGCAAGCAAATAATTTTCTTAACGAAGCATTTCTTAACTTCTTTTCTTATTCAATATTTTCAGTGTAAAACAATAGTTTAAAGCTTTCATTTCAATCAAAATTTCCTAAGAGCAATAGCCAGATACATAATATTATAGAAAAAAAATTCAAGTCAGAGATAAAGTGTATTAGATCAAGTAAATCAATAAGAGAAACAAAAGAAAACTAAAAGAAAATACTTGCATTCACACGATAAATTACAGGCACTCCATTAAGATTTAGTATTGGAACCATTTACGGGCGTTCACTACTGGCTTACATGTCTTAGCTGAAAGTTTAATCGTGGGAGTACATGACCAAGTCCACTGTGTTTTGTTTGAAGTAAGACGGACTCTTGTGGCTAACTCTGCCACAACATTGCTCCACTCTCTACATTGTCTTGTTTCCATGTACCATTTAGAATCTGTTTTGAAGAATAACTTGTTAATGACATAGATAACATATGATTTCATTTTCTAACCTTTTCGTAATTATCTAGTTAGGTAGGGAATTGGTTGCCAGATTTTGTTTTTGTAAATAGATTTTTTTACTCTTAAGTTTGCAGTTGTTGTATCATATGCAAATGTATATTGAATATTTGATATACGTAAGGTGATTAAACGGTCCTTACACGTACGATCTAAAAGTGATGAGAAATATTTAGTTCCGAAATGCAGTTGCGTAAACGTTGATTTGATGGAAATTTTCGGGTGCAAGTTAGTTTAACCAGATATTCTCTAATATTGTTGTACTTTATGCACAATACGTTTCTGTTGACATCTTTTCTTAGATATATCGCCAGAAGTGAGTTTTATGGTTATTACATTATCATTATATGCTTCGAGTTAGTAATTTAAGATAATGTTGATTGCGACTCGAAAAAATATCATCATTTTTTAAAGTCTTTTATAAATCAAGTCACTTAAAATCTGTAAATATAAACATGTCATTTTTTTTTACCCAAGTGTCAATCTTCAAACAAGATATGAAGGATATTTCAGCCAACGACTAGTAAAGAAATTTATAATGATTGGAAAAACGGGAATTTATAACACGCCATTTTAAAAATATGGATCGTACTATCCAGATCAGTAGCAGTTTCCATTATCATAATAAATAAACGTGCCCATGCGCCTTTATTTTGTAATTAATTATTGGTTTGAAATATTTTTACCTCGTTGAAACAAGTTTATGCGATAATAAAAAAAAATATCAATAAAACTGTCGTAAAAGTATGTATGTTAAAAAATAGTCAGTTTATCGGTTACATTTAGTTATTTAAAACTGAAATACCAATTTTTATGCTTTATTGTAACCTGACAAGCATAAGTGAAATCTAGTTATTCTATAATAAACATACATTGGAGTATTCGCATGTAGCAAACGATTCTCGTCATTATCTATTCTATGTCAAAAAACAGTATTGTTAAGGAAGAACGACGCCTATGTGGTGAACAACTGAGAAACAGCCGCGTATCGATAACCATCATATGCAATTATGCATCGACCACGTACGCTGTTTCTCCGATTCTCTCTCCAACCCTGCCTTTCTCTCTCTCTCATTCTTGCATGCACAGTGCACAGAAGTGCAATACCACAGTGCTTCAAAGCGTTCCCTCGTGCATGCCGAAAGAGCGAGATGGGAGGGAGACGGTGAGAGACGAGAGAGTGCGCGCTTTGGTTGATGCAAGCTTGCGCGCGCGCGATCGCAATGCCCGTACACTCGATACGCGTCGCGAATCCGATAGTTTCGCACGCCGTCGCAACCGACTGTTCTGATAAGTTTCGATTCTGACGTGTACGCGTACCACTACCATGCACCAATGTATGATATTTTCCGTGCGTCGACGCCAATCCATATCTCGCTCTCTCTCTCTCTCTCTCTCTACCTCTGTGTCAGATTCGAAATTTAGAGCAATCTCTATGTGGTAGCTGCATAGCTTTCCTCAGAGAGTGTCTCGCTAGTAATGATTCGAATTATCTGATCCCTCTGATGAGGTATGACGTCATTTGAAGGAATTTTGCGGGTTCGTTGAGCATGGAATCTGCGTAAAAGGTTCTTATAAGCATGTTGTATTATTAAGGAAATAAAAATCGGTGTAACGTAAAAGACATGTAGGTACTCTTCTTTGAAGTTTTCTTTTGTGTAATTTATAAGTGGATAAGGTGGCAGGTGTACGATTGTACAACAATTACAAAGAAGACTTTAGACTAAATAGATTAACTGTAAAAAAGATAGATGTACATATATAGTACATTTATTATAAAATGTAATCAAAACACAATATGATATTACTTCGTGATACGTAAAAGGCCAATAACAATCAGATATTTAATTACAAAAGTATGAGTTGTTTTCGCCAGGAAAGCAAACATTTGTTAGAAAATAGCATTATAAAAGAAGATACGATCAAAAACAGTAATAATATAGAAAATGGTATTCAGTTTTCATTATAAGATTAAAAATATTGAGAATTTTCATTGCAACTTTTGAACTCCACGTTCAAAAAATTTTGTAGAAAATATGATTAACTTCTTTCACAATATCATCAGTCGCAGATGATAGTCTACAACACTACCTTTATTAAAAACTCTTTCGTCCAGAAACTCTCTTTTTCTCTTGAGATTCCTGTTATTCTCCAGCTTATAAATAAACGCATTGATTTCAATAACCGATAAAAGTATTGATACAAATGTCTTTTCTGACATCATATTTCAGTGAAATTTAATGAAGGAAACTCGGCCTTCTTCTTATATACGTGTACGTCTTTGCCCTGACTCCGATTTCTTTTGATAATTAATTATGATACCTCTTTGTTGTCTCCCGTATTGCCAGGCTCTTTGCCTCTTTGCCACTATGCTCCGGCCCCTGAAGTTGTACCCACTCTCTCTTTTTTCTTTCTTTCTTTGTTGCTCTCGTCTTATAGTCACACGACGACACAGCCAGCGCCTTTCTTGGGAGCTTTCTTATTCTCTCTTTCGTCCCCGGCACACGCTAATTATTTTCCGTCCAGATGGTCCTTTCGAGGATTCATAAATGGACGCCTTGCGCTTTTGGAAGTTAAAAGTTTCAAGATACGCCCTAGCTTCTCTCTGTTTCGCTCTCCTTTTCTGTACGTCTATCTTCTCTCTCTTTTCCTCTCCCTTCCTTGTTCCTTTTTGGTGCCATTCGCGTTTGACTGTCGCGGCCCCTGCAAGGTCATTCTTTTGTGAACGTAGAGTTAGTCGTCCTGGCGTGGGTAGCCTCTAGACTCTGCGAACACATGCCCCAGGCGGTTTTCCGCCTCTTCTAACCCACGCCGCTACTGTATACGCAGCCGTACGAGTGTGCGTGTGTTTGTAGTAGAATGATTTTGCTTGTGCGCTACGTCGAAGAAAAAACGGCCTTTTGTATGAGGCAAAAAGTAAGAAAAGAAGAGAGAGGAACATTAAAGACGCTTGGTGTATGTCTCGTCGCAGCGACTGCTATGTACTACGTTCTTGCAAATTGCTTGGGAATATATCGCTATACTGAGCATCTATTGATACTGTGAAAGAATAATGATCTTTTTATGTTGTCGATATGAGCAAGAATTTTTTAAAGTATGCGCGTCAGAGGTATTTAATTGAAAGCTTTTGTTTGTACCAAACTGTGCCGGTGTGTACGCTTTTATAATTTATTAATGTATACAAACGAGTTATCGGAGTTGTCACATATTTCATTGAAGAGAAGATTTTTTATAATTTGTTCAAAAGAGCAAGAGTCGCTTTTTTCATTAAATCCCCGGCGGTTTTGTAATTTTAACGCATGGCGTATAATAAAACAGCATCCAGGTATATATATTTATCTGCGTCGATGAGAAATCCCCTTTGAGGTGAGTATTTTAATTGAATGAATTCCATATGTATATTTTCATTCATCGTCAATTTTAAAATTATTAAATTCAGAATTCAAATAAAAGCTGAGTATGTTGAAAACGTGTGTTATATGTTTCAGGATAGATTGTCATAAAATAAGCAGTGTGTGAAAATGTAGTAAACTTTTTCATGTCACACTTTTGAAACACATATAGAATCATATAAACTTTTGTAGTTCGTGAAGAAGTGGCGCCTTCTTCAGTTTTATCAATGTATAAACCAAACGAATTCCGCAAAACTGCCTAAGAGAAATCAAAGAAAAGACAGAAACCAATTTGAATTGAGGACGATATCTATTTGTGTATGTATTTTAAAATATACATACGTCAAAATGAACTTTGTCAGATATCGTCCTTTCGTACTAGACACTTTTTATTTACTTGTACACACAGAAAAAGAAATCTTTATATTAACTATTAACGAATCGACATTTGGATATGGACAAACGAATTTTCTTATGGGGTCCACCACCTTTAAAATTACGAAAAATCCATATTCATTTCTTTACATATTTCCATAGAAAAACACTGGTAGAAGATAGTCCAATTTGTTTTAAAGCATTATCTATCTTTGTTTCGAAAATATA
>JAYJLV010109731.1:0-11373 GCA_036873485.1 Torymus texanus | reverse complement strand
TGTGTGTGTGTGTGGTATCGTTATCATGCCCCGCGCTATGGTACACAACTTTTAAAATTAAAAAATGTGTGTGTATGCATGTATGTGTGTGTAAATGTGTGTGATAATTGTGTCGCCCCGCGCTATGATACACAACAATTTTTAAAATTAAAAAATGCGTGAGTATGTGTGTAAGTGTGTGTGATAATTATGCTGATGTATAATTACGTCGCCCCGCGCTATGGTGTCCGTATCACCTTTCATGGCCTTGACCTCTGGCTGTCGCCTGTGGTTGGGGTCATGTTTGTTGTGACTGCCCATAGCGCGCGGTATACTACTCAGGTGTTCAGCGAATAAAGATGCCTTTTCCGAGTCCGTTCTTGCCCCACTACCGTTTTCTCGTCTGATTGGAGAAATAAATGACTGAGGTCGTCTAGTTTGAATAGCCTTCCATAGCGAGTAGTCAGTTGCTTCTGTTGGAGATAAATTTTCCAAGTATTTCCGAATGTTTTCGTTTTTCTCTTCAAATAACATTTTTTAAGTTCTTTGGTTACTTTGTTAAGTTTGGTTTTGTTCGCTTCTGTTCGCGTATTTTGCCAGATTTTTCTGATAACTCGCTTTTCATGAAGTTTAGGAATATTATTGTTGTAGTTATTAAATGATTTTCTAGATTGTGTAGATGTATCTGAAATAGCTTTATAAATCTGAATGTTAAAGTTTTCTATTGCATTTTCAAGTTCAATGGGTGTCTTAAGAGCGATGTTGCAGGAAAGGTTGTTGTTTAAGTAATTTTTATATTTCGGCCAGTCAGTTTTTCGATTATATAGTAAACTCGATTTTTTATTTGTTTGTATTTTACTATTAAGAGCAACTATAACTGGCGAATGGTCAGATGATAAATCTAGGCAACTTTTGATGACAAAGAGATTTAAATTAATATTTTTCACAACTGCGAAATCGATCAAGTCTGGTAGCTTGTGTTTATCAGACGGCCAGTAGGTAGGCTCTCCTGTAGATAATGTAGTAAGGCGATTATTCTGCAAAGCCATATATAATTGACGTCCTTTAGGACTAGGAGTTGACGATCTGGATCCCCACCACGGGTGTTTTGCATTGTAGTCATCACAAGCTATGAAAGGATGTCCTAGTTTATTAAAAAAATTTGAAAGCATTTCGCATTTAATAGTATGTTTAGGTGGGCAGTAGATCGCGGATAACGTAATTGGGCCATTCCATTCTTCAATAGTTACGCTGGTGGCTTGGAGGTAATCATCGGTATTTTTCAAATTTTCATGATGTTTTATTATGGATTTAATTATGATTGCACTACCTCCATGTGCCTTTCCACTAGGATATTTAGTGTCGTATATATGATAATTTGGAATTTTTATGTAACTTTTTTCTATAAAGTGTGTCTCGGATATTAACATAATGTCGATATCATACACTTCTAAAAATTTTTTCAATTCATCGATCCTACTTACTAGACCATTTGTGTTCCAAAAAGAAATTCTTATATTGCTATTATTGTAGTTTGGTAAGCAAGCTTGTGATAAGATTGAGAATAGTATCCATTCTTGTTATTAGTTGAGTCATCATTTTCTCAAGTTTATTTATATTTGGTATTATTGTTTGAGTGACAGTTTCGTTTCGATTTATTTCTGCTTTATTTTGATGAGTGTTATTCCTAGTTGCTTGAGCGTATGTGATGTTTGTTTTGATTAAATTAGACTGTGCAAAGTTATTTACTTCCGTTGGATAATTTAATATTATGTCTCTTAAAGCAGGACATAGATAGTTTCTGTTGCAGCTGCTTACGAACTGTACACCCCTTATAGCTAGCTGGGTGGTTGCCGGCACAGTTTGCACATTTAACTTGTTGCACTTTTGTCTTGATAGAGCAGTCTTTGGTTAGGTGATATTCTGCACATTTAACACAAACAGGCGTTTTGTGGCAATAATTTTTGGTGTGACCAAATCCTTGGCATCTCACGCATTGCGGGATATCTCTTTTGAGGTGATAGACTAAAAGTAAGGTCATATTTGAGATCAGCCCATCAAAATACATAAGGATATGATAGTTCAGAGGTTCAAAGCTAACGTTTGTATTTAGCAAGTGATTTATTCCATAAATTTCATTGTTCTTTTCACTCGACTCTTGTTCTATGAAGAATAGTGGTAACGGGTTTTGTAATATTTTGTTCGTAATATTAATTATTCTTGTAACTTTATGGTTTTTTTCTTCTATTGCCTTTTTAAGTTCTTCTACATCAACTGACGGGTGCATGTTTCTAAGTACTATTTTGTATGTTTTGTCCTGTTTTCTCTGGTAGGTGTAAAATTCCGTATTCTTTATTTTTTGTTCTTCTATTATCGGTAGGTATTTATCGCATATATTAGGCTGGATTTTAACTTCGTTATATGAAAGTAGCTTAAGAGTGTAGTTGTTTTCAGCTATTTTATCTAACAGTTCTTTCAGTGGACGTATGTCTTCCACGCCACTGACATAAATTGGAGGAGATTTTAGTGGAGTTACCTTATTGTTTGTGTTTGTGTCCTGGTTGTTTGATTCATCTGGAGTTTGTTCTAGAATTGTGAATGAATTTTGAGTGTCTATTGGTTTGTTTAGCCAGTAGTACTGAATGTACATTTGACGATTCTTTGTGAAATTTGGTTCGTCCGGACTACTTCTGCCTCTTTTACCTCTTGCGATTTTCCAATCGTGGCTATCAATGTGGTATGCCTCTTTTTCTGTTGGGTCAGATGTCTGTGATTTAGCAGGTGGAGTTTTCAAAACTGGTTTTGACGGCATGGTTGCCGTTATAACTAACGGAAAAACTTTAAGATTTTAAAATTATGTTCAGTACGCGTGATCAAATTGTTGGTATAAATACGTCTACTTCGCACGGACCCCAATGAACGACCACGGACAAATAGACGAATAAAATTGTGCGTCAAAACCCAAATAGCAGGGGGGAAGTGAGATTTTCAGAGGACACGAAAAGCGGTATGCGGAAGTACAACAAAATAATGTCTAATTAAAAATTTAACGTTATTCATATCTCCCCTTGCAAACCGCTTCTCGTCGCCATTTAAGATACCGCATGCATCCTCCTGCTATTGTAGTTTAGTCAGACATTATCAATTGTATTGGTGCCCGTCTATTCGCAGCGACAATATTATATAGATATAGCCGTTTCATAGCTACTCGGTTTCAGCTAATTTTTATATAGACGTTATTTCTTTCTCCTTTTGAAAGTCGCTTACCGTCTCCCCTTAAGATCTCACATGCATCATCCCGCTACTGTACTTGGGCGTTGGTTTTTATACGTATATTACACGGGGGCTCGTTTCCGTGCAGCTACAATTTTATCTAGATCTCACGTTTGTAACTAGTCTTTTTTTGAGGCCCATTTTTTCAGACATCATAACATGTTCCTGTGCTTTTGGATGTCGCTTTCCATCTGCCCACAAGATCTCACATCCCCCTGCTATTTCATCGTAACTCTACGTGGAACTCACATTCCCCAGACTATTTGGGGATTGATAAATTTTAATTTGCAACTCGGCCAATTTAGTCCTCATGCGTGACTCACACATTCTACGTGGAACTCGGATCCCCAGGCTATTTGGGGATTGATAATTTTTATTTTACCACTCGGTCCGCGCAGATCGTGTGCGTGGCCCACACTTCTACGTCGAACTCGCATCCCCAGACTATTTGGGAATTAAAATTTTTATTTTACATCTCGGTCACGGCATCTGGTCTGCATGCCTCACACATTCTACCTGGAACTTGGATCACTAGGCTATTTGGGTATAGAAATTTTTGAACAGCAGTTTACTGTCTGTAGCCTATCTGTGTGCCTCGCACCTTTTACATGGAAGTCGCATCCGCAGGCTAATTGAGATTCGATAAGTTTTATTTTACATCTCGGTCCCTGAAGGTCGGCGGCATGCCTCACACCTTCTATCTGGAACTCGCATCCCCAGGCTATTTGGGATTAGATAATTTTTATTTTACATCTCGGTCCCGGCAGTTCGTCTGCGTGCCCCACACCTTCTACCTGGAACTCGCATCCCCAGGCTATTTGGGGTTTGATAATTTTTATTTTACATCTCTGTCCCTGCGGCTCGTCTGCGTACTACCCACATACTACATGTAACTCACTTCCCCAGGCTATTTGAGATTAGATAATTTTTATTTTACATCTCGGTCCCTGCAGCTCGTCTGTGTGCCACATACTTTCTACCTGGAACTCGCATCCCCGGGCTATTTGGGGATAGATAATTTTTATTTTACATCTCGGACACGGCAGGTCGTCTGCGTGCTACACACCTTAGACGTGTAACTCGTACCTCCATGCTATTTGGAGTTTGATAATTTTTATTTTACATTCGGTCCCTGAGCTCGGCTGCATGCCTCACACCTTCTACCTGGAACTCGCATCCCCAGGCTATTTGGGGTTTGATAATTTTTATTTTACATCTCGGTTCCTGCAGCTCGTCTGTGTGCCACATACCTTCTACCTGGAACTAGCACCCCCGGGCTATTTGGGGTTAGATAATTTTTACTTTACACCTCGGGCCCTGCAGCTCGTCTGCGTGCCACATACCTTCTACCTGGAACTAGCATCCCCAGGCTATTTGGGGTTTCATAATTTTTATTCTACATCTCGGTACCTGCAGCTCGTCTACGTTCCCCACACCTTATACGTGGATGTCGCATCCCCGGGCTATTTGGGGTTTGATAATTTTTATTTAAGATCTCGGTCCCTGCTACACAACAGCGTGCCACATACTTTCTACCTGGAATTCGCATCTCCAGGCTATTTGGGGTTTGATAATTTTTAAATTACATCTCGGTCCCGGCAGCTCATTTGCGTGCCCCACTCTTTCTATCTGGAACTCGCATGCCCAGGCTATTTGAGGTTCGATAATATTTTTTTTACATCTCGGTCCCGGCAGCTCATCTGCGTGCCCCACACCTTCTACCTGGATGTCGCATCCTCGGGCTATTTGTAGTTTGATAATTTTTATTTTACATCTCGGTCCATGCAGCTGATCTGCACGCCTCATACCTTCTACCTGGAACTTGGATCTCTAGGCTATTTGGGGATTAAAATGTTTTTAACAGCAGTAAACTGTCTTCAACTCGTCTGCGTGCCCCGCCCCTTCTGCGTGGTACTCGCATCCCCAGGCTATTTGGGGTTAGATAATTTTTAATTACACCTCGGACCCTGCAGCTCATCTGCGTACCACATACCTTCTACCTGGAACTAGCATCCCCAGGCTATTTAGGGTTTCATTATTTTTATTCTACATCTCGGTCCCTGCAGCTCGTCTACGTTCCCCACACCTTATACGTGGATGTCGCATCCCCGGGCTATTTGGGGTTTGATAATTTTTATTTAACATCTCGGTCCCTGCTACTCAACAGCGTGCTACATACTTTCTACCTGGAATTCGCATCCCCAGGCTATTTGGGGTTTGATAATTTTTAAATTACATCTCGGTCCCGGCAGCTCATTTGCGTGCCCCACTTCTTCTATCTGGAACTCGCATGCCCAGGCTATTTGAGGTTCGATAATATTTATTTTACATCTCGGTCCCGGCAGCTCGTCTGCGTGCCCCACACCTTCTACCTGGAACTCGCATCCCCAGGCTATTTGGGGTTTGATAATTTTTATTTTACATCTCGGTCTCGGCAGCTCATCTGCGTGCCCCACACCTTGTACCTGGAACTCGGATCCCCAGGCTATTTGGGGTTTGATAATTTTTATTTAACATCTCGGTCCCTGCTACTCAACAGCGTGCCACATACTTTCTACCTGGAATTCGCATCCCCAGGCTATTTGGGGTTTGATAATTTTTAAATTACATCTCGGTCCCGGCAGCTCATTTGCGTGCCCCACTCCTTCTATCTGGAACTCGCATGCCCAGGCTAATTGGGGTTTGATAATTTTTATTTTACATCTCAGTCCCTGCAGCTCGTTGGCATGCCTCGCACCTCCTGCCTGGAACTTGGATCCCCAGGCTATTTGGAGATTAAAATTTTTTGAACAGCCATTTACTGTCTTTTGCCCATCTGCGTGCCTCGCAGTTTCTACGTGGAATCCACATCCCCAGGCTTTTTGTGGTTTGATAATTATTTTTCATCTCGGTCCCTGCAGTTCGTCTGCATGCTTCACACCTTCTACCTGGTACTTGGGTCACCAGGCTATTTGGGGATTATAATTTTTTGAACAGCAGTTTACTGTCTTTAGCCCGCCTGTGTGCCTCGCACCTTCTACGTGGAACTCGCATCCTCAGGCTATTTGTGGTTTATAATTTTGATTTTACATCTCGGTCCCTGCAGCTCGTCTGCGTGCCCCATACCATCAACGTGGAACTCGCATCCCCAGGCTATTTGAGGTTTGATAATATTTATTTTACATCTCGGTCTCGGCAGCTCATCTGCGTGCCCCACTCCTTGTACCTGGAACTCGAATCCCCAGGCTATTTGGGGTTTGATAATTTTTATTTACTTCTTTGTCTCTTTAGCCTGTCTGGGTGCCTTACAACTCTTTCCTGGATCTCGCATCCCCAAGCTATTTAGATATGATGTTCGTTTATTTTCAGACACCGCTTCGTGTTTCCTCTCAAAATCTCATATCACCTTGCTATTTCAGATTTAGCGTACATGCGTGTACGCCTTTTCTCTGCAACACGTCTGCAAGCCGCTACGGTTTTACATAGATCTCGCGATTTCTCTGATTACTCTATTTCGTAAACCTGTTTTTATATTGATGTTATTCTTATCACTTTCTGCAAGCCGTTTATTGTTTCTGTTTGAGATTTCGTTTCTATTGTGGAACCGGTGCAATCTCCTGTCGACTCTGCTTAGCTGCTGGTGGTGAATTCACTTGGGCTTTTGGCACTTGGGGTACAATTACATACTATTGATGTCAATTGTACAGATAATGTGAGGGGGCATGATTAGATTTTATTGATCTAATCATGCATGAGAATTTCCACCTAGCCAGAGTATAAGAGAGAGTCTGCGCACGTGGGTTTGTACACCGTTAACGTTTGAGGTTACCTTGCACGTGTGCAGCTACTAGTCAGCAAGATGATTTGTTCCCACGTCGCTTCGTGTTTCCCTTGATGTTGTTGCGATGATGCTAGTCGTGTCGAGCAAAGTGAGATGTCCACTGTGAGTTGAGCCAGTTGTAGAGGTATGTGGTTTTTCGTGATGAATTGCCGGAGATTCATAAGCTGATGTTGCCTCGAAAGTTGTTCACACGAGAGAGAACGAAATCCAGGACGAACTTCCTTCTTCTTCTTGAAACCCGGCAGCTACGACGCGAGTCAAATTGGTATCTCTCCCATTAGACAATGGGAGAGAGAGGGAAACACTTATTAATTCACCAATTGGCGGAGTCATTTCACAGTCTCAGCGGTTTCGCTGAGACTCCGGGACGTGCTGCCAAACGCGCGAAATTCGAATCATTGAATGATTTCCAAACAATACATGTTAAATATATTTATAGAGAAAAATTCCAGCCGCTAATGCGGCCGAAATCTCGCTCGAAAATCTGCTGTATTAGTATTCTCGACGTTCGCGCCATTTGACGCCAGCGCATCTTACCATGGTAACTCGACGCCATGGTAAAACCGTTTCTTCTCTTCGCCGCTATCTGCACCGGGGGCGATACCATCATTTGATATCTCGGTGCACTCTATGCACACGTCTGTGAGCCGCTACGATTTTAAATAGATCTCGCTATTTCTCTGATGACTCGATTTCGAAAACCTGTTTTATATTGATGTTATTCTTATCTCTTTTTGCAAGCCGTTTCTTGTTTCTCTTGAGATTTCGTATGTATTCTTTGCTACTGTAGTTTATAGGGGCACATTATCATACGTATGTATATTCTGCGACTGCCATCAAGTCCGAAACACTTCACACTTCTGAACTTCAGTATGCAAGAAGTATTATTATTTATTAGTATTATTTTTCGAGTGTAAAGCGGATATATTTTTTTCATTGTTAGCATTGCCCGATTACTTCTCGTTGCGTTTCAAAAGTTATAGTTATTTCGTAATTATAAGCTCATATTCTCTAATTATTCTTTTTTAATTTTTACTGAAGAATTTGCGCTTATAATGAAGGGGCATTTTTAAAAATTTAGTTTATTCAACAGTCTTTTGGTTTTGTTTAAGGTATAAAAGATACAAAAAATGACAAACGATTATCATAAATGATTATTATTTGAATTTATTTTTCATAAAACTCTTTTCAAACTGTACCTCTGATCAGAGTTGCAGATTTTGCACTTGTTGCATCCAGTAATCCAGAAGGGTAAAGTGTTTTCAGACTTTCGGACTTCATGAGGAGTTTAGTATCTCAGAGCCCGGTCGTTTGTCGTCTCCTCTTAAGATCTCGCACCCGCCAGTATTTTATATAAACCGAGAAAAAAAATTAGTCTGGCTGATGTCTGGCTTTAGTCTGGCTTGGGAAGTCTGGCGGTAGTCTCGCTACGACCACTATCCTATACTTCTTCCAAGACAAATATATTTTTCCGTAATAAATGCCAGACGAAATCGGGTTCTTTTATCGAGACTTTGTTGTTAGCAGGCTGTACAACAAATATTTTATCATCGAAATCGATATGAAATAGGACATTTTGTATATCACTAAAAGGTATTGCAACTTGGCAATCATTATGATTGTTGCAAGAATACAGAATGGTTCAAAATTTAAAAGTAGCTCGCATTCAAACATTTCAGAAAGATTACACCTATTCACAACTGCATAAGTCTTACAAACATTTTGATCAAACTCATTACAAATTTGGTCACACATACACTCGCAATGTTTTAGAAATAGCTACACGGCTTCAATTTGACAATGTCCGTTTAAAAGATATTTTATAACATGATATTCTGTTTTTCTATTTCTGTTGTAATATTGCGAATGAATAATAGTTTTATTTTTGTATAATCTATAAAACATATGAACTTTATTTTCATTTAATTGGATATTTCTAAAGCAATACATTACGAATGGGAGAAGATGGTTAGTTTTTTAAGTTTTGCCTATAACGGATAAATTTTGATCTATTGGTTGTAATTTTAAACGTGATTTTTTTCTAATAGTTTACAGAAAGAATCTACTGGTGTTCCTGGAATTAAATATTTTCTTTTTATTTCTGACTGATTTAGAAATAACGATAGAGTGGAATGAATTTGTATTTCTGCGTATTTGGTTCCATGAGCAAGACTATTAAGTACTCCATTCATATTTTCGAAGCGATTACAGGAGGTCACCCACATTAGTCTAAATCGCTTAACGATTACATATAGATGTTGTACTAAATGTAAATTACAACTCATGTGCCGTGACCTGTACAAGGTTCTGACATGTTAAACATATTCTCGCAATACCAATGAAGCTTGTTCTATGATATCGTTTGGAACACTGTTCTGACTTAGTAAATAGATTCCAAATACCAATAACTTGTGATGATTAAGATATATCGGATTTATAATATCGTGAAGTATCGCGCGCGATAATCGAACAGTAGAATACAGGGGGCATATAGATAATAGTTTGTTAATCATTGATAAAAATTTAGTCATTGAAAAAGGCTGATCGTGATTATCGCTATCAAACCAAAGCCAACTCAATTTTTTACTTAGTCCTACATATACACAGTGCATCGCATCAATCGCAGTCGTTCCGATATAGTTGTAAGCAATTTTTGATAACATGGAAGGGCCCTTTACTTCGAAAACATCTTTTAGTTGTACAGAAGCTTTTTCTGTGAATTTCATCGATTCTTTGGTTGTGCTCATACCAATTTTTTCCTCAAATGAATAAATATGTATATTATCGAATCTCTCCCCCTTTTGTTTGCAATTTTGACACCCATAATCGCCATTATATTGTTTCATATTTAAGAATTGAGCCTTCGCAGGAAGGTCACACGTCTCACACATAACGATTCCACGTACTTTTATCAAATGACTGCAATTTGGAATAGAAAACATGATACCATTATATAATTTTTTAATGAATCACGAAAAACGCCCATAAATAAATTAGCACAAGGTTTAGTTGGACCAAACCAAAGTCCAGCTAATAACATGTTATCTCTTTTAAACCTTTGTGCATATGGAAGCTCGTTAATAACAAAGTAAAATGGCCATATACTTAATTTGGAAGATTTATACAATGGCACTCCATCAGTATTCCACGTAAGAGAAATATTATTAGGAGCAGATAGAAAACTTTTAGAACATAATTCTTTATAGATTGATCCATCGTATATATCTTCCAAATTATCATTATAAATTTTTTGACGTGTCGTTTTATAATTAGGCACGACTGCTTCTCGGGAGAGCAGCAGAGCGAAAATAGTAACACATCATAACATTAATATCGTAACATTAATAACATGAAAAAAAAAATTTTCCTCCATGAATCAGTTTATTTGAAGCATTCCCTAAAATATATGTATGTACGTATGTACGTTATAAGGAGACAATGGCCGGCTAATTACGTTTACTGGCGACCGTGAAGGGAGTCTTCGGGCTACGCCTTGAGGGCGTGCGGGAACCCTGACTCGTTGGGCCATGTTGGCCAACCCGGGACTCACGTCCCTTATAAAGGTCCACGTACCAAATGACAACACAAGGCGACCACTCTTCTCACTCGGAGGGAGTGAGGGGTAGTTTTTAACTGCCCTTACTTACTGAGGGAAACCGATGAAGATTGCCAAAGAGCTGAACGAGGGTCGTACACTCGAATATGATGCAAATATCCGTGTCAGTCATTGTATGATGGACGCTGGGTTTCCAAACTTCACGGGCCTATATGCACTAGCATACTGGCCGTGACCTGTGCAGGGAGCTTGATGGCTCACGCTAGTAGAGCGGGCGGGACCCTGACGTGTCGAGTCATGAGGCCAGGGTACGGTGGACTCAGTGGATTAAAACCTTGAACGCCTGTACGCGTGCATGCAATCGTGTGTGATTGCTCGCGATTCTTCCGCTGAAAGAAGAACACTGCCATGAAGCAAACAAGGCACTACCGCCGCATTTGTTGGCAGATGGACTTACAAAAGGTTCTCTACTACCACTGAGATACCAAGAAATTGCTTTATCGAACAAGTCGTTTGCTTTCTATACTAACCCAATTTACTAACCATAGCCTCAGAAATGGCTAGCTGTATCAGCGTGAAAGGCAATTTAGGAAACTTCTGCAACTTTGGTATTTAATGTTTGTGTTTAAAGTCAAACCGTATCACATTATAGCCGAAAATAGGTCACTTTTTCACATTTATAGCAGTTTGAAATCGTTTTTTAGCCTTAGCTCATTAGGAATTGATTGTACAAAAAAATGTTCAA
>JAYJLV010109720.1:0-11374 GCA_036873485.1 Torymus texanus | reverse complement strand
GTGTGCGTGTGCGCCTTTGTATGTTTTTATGATTGTATGCAGGTTTTTTAGTGTGTGTGTGTGTGTGTGTGTGTGTGTGTGTGTGTATATATATATATATATATATATATATATGGAGGCAAAGGTTTCGTGGAGTGGCCCGGGTGAGGAAATAAAAATCTCGTGGCCGAGGGTACACTATATTACACGCGCGCGAGTACGCGGACCGGCAACGAGTTTCAGTGTATATGTAGAGGACGTTAGGTGTGCTGTGGCTCGTTTATACTGATGTTGGATAGCAAGGGAATGTCAGTTTTTTTTTTTAATTTTTTAATTTTTTTTTATTATAATTCACGTCGTGGTGTGGTATTTTCGCCTTTTTTAATAATAATTATGAATTTAATGTACGTGGATATACATATTTTCTTTTGTAATTTTCACGTATTATATGATTTTTAGGGTAAAAGCATTTTTATATGCCAAAAAAATTGTATACACGGGCAAAAATATTTTTATACTTATTACTTTGTCACGAGAAAGCCGAGGATACTGAGACACCTATATATTATAACATATTTTTAGAGTAGCAAACCATATTGCTTTCTGTTATATGATCCTATATAAATATATAAAGCATTTATATTTTCTTATTAATTAATATGAACTTATTTTCTGGATATTAATATGCCAAATATAATTTCTCGAGACGAAACAAAGGAACGAATAAATACTCTACTAAACTCGTTCTCTTCATATAAAAACAAGGAATTCATTGATTTTTCGCTTTTTCGCTTCACTTCCAATCCAAAACGCTTATTTTCTCCTACCGTTATTATTATTTCAGTCCATTTAGCACAAGCATCGCAAAATTAATCCGCGCTGCGAGTAGAATACGCAAGACAAAAGAACTGAAAAATACCTCCACACACACACACACACACACAGCGAGGCAAAGCAACCCCAACGAAGTGTAGTGTACAGCACTCTTTCCCTAAACCTCTCTCACTATCTACAAACTCGCAACAAGGATCCCTCTTCACCGGCTGCCAGCTCCACTCGACGTGTAATCCTCCTTGTACACGTACGCGCCGCGTCCTGTGATTCCCTCCTTTCTCTCTCTCTCTTTCTCTCTCGTTCCACGAGTGAGCTCGAGACATGCTGCGGGCACGCGCTCCTTCGCTCTCCTCGTAATGGACAAAATGATGAATGGCCCATGTCGACGAACGTTAAAAAAGGCTCGGGATGAGCGTCTTATATATTGCAAGGCGCGACTTTTCGTTCGGTGGTACGTCGTTATTATATACGTGCGATGCGAGTATGCCGTATAGGAGGCAGGAGGGTTGCCAGGAGAGATACAGAGAGAGAGAGAGCGAGAAAGGGGGGCGATAGTAGTGGTTATCGCTGAATTGAGTCCTACGCGCGAATTATTGATTTAGATCATGTTGCCAGAGGGCTTAAAGGAGACGGACGGTTTCGAATTGCGTAACGTTTTGGCAGAATATTGCTTGATGAACTATACTTTCATGTGATATTTTATATTTATAATATTCAATGAGTGCTCTAAGCTTTTCTTCTAGAGAGAAAAATTTTTATGCCGCGTACTATACTTTGAATTCCATTATGCATTTTGATGTAAACTGTTTTATCATGCAAAATTGTAAATCATGCAAATTTTACCATCGTTATTGTGCACAACATTTACGTAAACAGAATGCCTGTAATTTTTAAGCATATATATATATATATATATATGTAACGTATGCGTAATGGAAAATTAATATGCATTCGTGAAATGTATGTAAAAGTTATTTAACTATATTGTATCTACGTATAATTAAAATCCATAATTACAAAATTGTTGACCGAATTCATGAAGCTGTAGTAAAGTTATATATTTGTGCGTACCCTGTAGTATTTACATTAGAATTCATTCAAATTATTAATTGCAACAACATTTGTTCATGGCATTGTGTTGCATTGTAAAATTGTTAAAACATCGAAAATTTTCCTCAATTATCAAAATAACCAATTTGATGAGTGCATCCATTATATACACTCCTAAAAATTGACTAATTAGACGTAATTAATACAACCCATACCCAAGAAAAATACTCCCTCCCGCCAACTACGCGACTTATTATTCGTTTTGAATGATAGCATGCCTGCGCGCGCGCGCGCGTCCCGGCATTATTTAACAAGGCCAGCGGGCACACACACACACACACACACACATACACACAGAGAGGCTGCTTGCTATATGCCGTTCCGTACGCGCCCGCTATGCAAAATCTCTTGCATTTACCTAATATTAATATTCATCGGGCCCGTGTGTTATTTTAAGAAAATGCAGGAAAGCCAGCGGCGTGGATCTTTGCTGTGGCTGTGCGCGCGCATAGCATCATCATTCCATTGACATAGGCTATTATGCGAGCGCGGGTGGATGGGTTATTTTCCTCACGAAAAAATTCCCCCGTTCGCATATTATGAATTTATGCTAATATAGGTTAGTATATGGAGACAAATGCATCGTCATTGTTGTTGTTGTTGTTGTTGTCGTCTTGATTTGTGATGTGGGAGAGTTTATGTTAGGAGATGTAGCAATTTGGTGCGTGGGAAATGTGTGTAATATATATGTAAGTGAAAGGAATGTGAGTGCAAATGTGTATGTGATAAATACAAGTAGAGAGAAAAATGTGTTAATTGCACGTGATTGCACGGGAGTTGGAACTGGGATGGGTGAATATAATGTAGACGAGTATGGAAATCAAAGTGAGCGTATCAATGTTGCGACGCGACAGGTGAAATTAGGGAAATGAGAGGCGAGATATATATTCGAAAATATTTTTGGAAT
Source organism: Torymus texanus (assembly GCA_036873485.1). Lineage (NCBI taxonomy): Eukaryota > Metazoa > Arthropoda > Insecta > Hymenoptera > Torymidae > Torymus > Torymus texanus. The sequence continues at coordinate 8,544 of JAYJLV010109720.1, read as the reverse complement.
TGAATGATAATTTGTGTATCATCATACATTATGTATTTCCCTTTTCTTGTTTTAAACAACAGGGTTGGTAATTTCTGTACAGGACATATAAATCATTTCATTTGCAATGCATGTTACTTATGATAATAATAAGTGAACGTCAGTTTATGGAAGACAGTTTATTTATTTTTCCGATGAGCTGTGCACGTATGAGAAAAAATCATTTTTTCAGAACGATAATGAATGTGACATCTCACAAAATTTCTAAATATTGCATTAGAGAATTTATTCTACAATAAATCATTTTAATTTATAGAAGCAAAAAATCAAACTTCTTCCATCATTTGTTAGATGATTAACTTTTTTTCCACTTAATTGATAACAAACAGGAGCGTCTTCAATCAATTTATCATCGAAGCTTTAGATACGCTTCAGACGCGACTAATCAATTTTAATTATCTTGAGAAAATATTAGGAGATTATATTATACCATAGAGTTACAAACCCTCCATATACTATATATATCATATTATATTCCTCTCTCTCCCACTTGGCAAACAACTAATTGACACTTTAACGTCCACTGGACGCTTCCCGGAGCTTAATTTGATTACGCACACATTCACCGCTACATACCATTGTACGATACCGCGGCAACGGGGTAACAAATAATTCTGAACCTCGACAAAGCGTGCCGCCGTGCGTACAACTCTCGTCCGTGGCTTCTTCTGTGCGAAGGATTACGATTAGTCACCACCTTGCGCGTACGCGGATACTGTATATGTATATATCTATATACCGACTTCACCGCAGCAACCATGACGTCAGCACGTTTGACTTCGTGGTGGTCGGGAGAATTGTTCCTTTACCGGATTATATAGCTACGTCTCTCAAGTGTTATATATATATATATATATATATATATATATATATATATAGTGTCGCATAACGCGGCATCGTTTGATATTATATAGGCCGCTACGACGACGACGACGACAAAGTATTCGGCAACTCATGATCGTGTTTGTCGCTGAGGGTGGTAGGAAGCGATTTTTAAACGCCTCGCAGCCGCGTTATCTTGATTTATCGACGAAACTGGAAAATTGGATCATCCTGCGGCTTTGGTAGTGGTATAGTGATTTATGATGGCGGGGGTGACGCTGCGTGGAAGTATGATGTTTGAACTGGTTCAAAAAATTAATTGACGCGCCAAAGAATGATGATTGTATATAATATAAGTGCGCGCTCGTGGATTCGGGTAAAATGGTATATATGCTATGATTTGTTGAATTGTAAATACCACGGCGTGTGTTGTAGCGATTAATCAGGTTTATTTGTAATTTATGAAGGTTCAGAGTCACCGAGGAATGGATTTATTACTGAAGAAACTTTATTTCCGGTTACTAAAGTAGAGCAAATATATATATATATATATATATATATATATATATTTTTTTTTAAATTTAATTTAAAATTATAATTTTGAGTACTACAGAGCTTATTTGGCTGGTTTTCAAAATGTTTAGGTTTAGAACTCTTGTGTAATTTGCTAATATATGTACATATAGTCCCTATAATATCAACTTTTAGCGAGAGAAGTTTCAATAGTTCGCATATATATATTTCGTTTGTTTACAAGAACCTACGAAACTTTGAATTTTCCTATAAAACAATAAGTCTGCAATAATACCATTAACATTACTTTCTACATTTTGCACGTACCCACAAACAGTCCCAATTCATCCAAACATGTCCCAAAGCAGCACGACTCTAGAACGCATCGACCTAAAGATCTGTAGGTATACACCCCCGTCAGCTCAATACACTGACAGCATGACCGCACAAAGTCTCCTTTCTACGGCTCGACGTGTTCCTTTCCGAAGGACGCGTGAAAAAAGAGAGAGAAAGTATGTGTATAAGACTCTCGGACTCCTGCGGCTTTTTTCCGAGAAAACGTATCGATGCTGTGCACGAGCATACACGAGATTGCATCTGCGTCCGAAAGCTGTATATACGTGTGTGATGTTTGTTCGTACGATGCTATTATATTCGAACGCGTTCTGGTATGTTTTACCTATATATTTTCCCTCTTCGAGGTTTTGTATTGTTCGGTTACGTGCGCTCTATTCGCGGGGGTGCTTTCTTTGCGGAATGAAAAAGAGAGAAAGAGAGAGAGAGAAAATTTGCAAGGTTGTTTCTTTTCGGAGCTGCTCGGTCAAGGCCCCGGCGAGCTGTGAAATGGGACGCGAGGGGTGACCCAGCTTTGTTTCAAGGATGTTTGAAACTACGTTAAAACGACGTGACTTAAGGGAAAATGGATCGGTCGGAGTGTGTCGAATTTTCTTCTGTTACTTGAATTATCTCGTTTTAGTTGCATAGAAGTAGAGATGACATATAATGCTGAATATTATATAAATATAATGTTCTAAAATTTAGCATTGTATATAATTATTGTATATTGATAGGAAATATAAATATTATTGATATTTCAGAAAAGTTAAAAATATACAAAAAATGTTTCGTTTTAAAGTGGGTTTTCGGTAGTATAAAAATAAACCCTTATTTACTTCCAATTATTTAAAGCATTCATTCAAAAATTGAATAAATTTTCGAGAATCTCTTGATTGGCCGGAGTTTCAATAAATTTCTATGGAGATTCAACAAATTTTGTACTGAGAAACAAAAGAAATTTGAGTTTTTTCAAAGAGCAAAGTAACCCCAATTCGCTATAACATCGCTATATACATTCTTATCGAACACTTTGATTTTCATTTCTCACGCGCTGCTTTTTCGCGTATATACACCTCGGCTGACGACAAGCATCAGCGTTCCAAAAGACCCGAAATCGTATTAAATTAACTATATCCCGATACAGCGATAGTCCTAAGTGAGAGAGATAGAAGAAAACGAGGCGAAAGGGTCTTCTGAAATAACGGAAAACAGGAGAGAAAGGATGACCAGCAGTAGCAGCGAGGGTCTCTCAAAGACGAGCCGCTATACAAAGGCACGACTCGGGGGTGTAGCCGTCGAGATTTAGCTGGAATAAAGAAGGAGATAAAGAGCCGCGCGTGCCATGGGTATATAGGGTACGAGGAAGAAAGAAAACGCTAGGCGCCAATAAAAGGTCCACGAAGCTGCGCGGGGCCGAGGGAAAATTGGAAAGGCGCGAATGGGAGTAAGAGTTGAAGGCGATGCGAGGGATAGTAGCATGCTATTGTCCTCACGCGGCTCTATTATAAGAGGCGAAGGTATATATGTATAGGTGGAAACGACTATATATATATATATATATATATACACACACATCTATACTTATACCAATGAAACGGATTAAATGGGCGCATTAGCTTTGTTAGCGGAAATCCGTGGTTTTGAGAGAGATGAAGAGCTGGCGAACAAGGTACTTAAACGCTCTTTTGGGTTGTTAGGTATATAAGAAGGGCAAAATATTTGCTGGATTCAGACTTTTTCCTGTTAATGCGGAAATGTTTGCTTTGTATAGGATTATACCTATCTGTTTAAATGGTCGGGGTTTCGGATTAAAAAGCATTAAGTTGAATATGTATATACAACCGAAGAATTTAGTGACGTCGGATGGGAGGAAAAATGTGATAATTTGTGATAAGTGCCCTAAGAGAGGGAACGATTGCTGTAGAGATTTGAAAAATTTTCAGATGCTATTTGTTTGAAACATGGAATAAAACCGATATTTTAAGTGTTATGAACGAAATAATAGATATATGTTTCGATTAATTTAAAATTCAAATTATGGAATTTAATTATTTTTTAATCAATCAAATTAAGGTAAAATAAATTTTTAGTTTTTAACATTTGTAATATCGACGTTATTCAACGCCTTAAACAAACCTAGTTTATGAAAATTTCTTCTACGTCGGTTCTTAACTAAAAAGTTAATAAAAAAAAGTAGCCCCCGAGTTATACTAAAAATTTCTTATAATAATTAACTTAACAATTGTATATGTAAAGTTTTCACTATATTTCACATCATCCTTTGAGCTTCTTTTATCGTACGATCAAGATACAATGCACTACAAGAAAAGAGCAATAATTCGATAATCCTAAAAATAAAATAAGCTTTTATTCGCACCATGCTCCACTATTATACAATCATCAGAAAAAGTTTCACATTTATTCCCCTTCAATCATCCGACTCCCTATTTGCATTTATCATGGGCGGGTCTTCCGCATAAAATCAATTTAAATTCGACTGAAAACTTTTTAAACGACTCAAAACAAGCGCGCGCCAGCTCGCATACCAATGCAATATAAAAACGCAAAGCTTCTCTCGCAACCTTTTTGCTTCCTCGCCCTATCGCGGTCTAACACATAGCTATATAGAACAATTTTCCGAATATTACCTCGCTCGCTTCTCAAGCAACGAGAGGGAGAACGGACGAGTGAAAAGTACCGGCAAATCGGTCCAGAGGAAAGGGAGAATCCGGAAGAGAAAAAAAAGAGGAACGACGGATGAATACGGAATAAAATAAATCGGAAGGCTCGACTCGACCCCTTGTACTCGCATACCCTGTCGAAAAAAAGGTGCGAGTGCGCTGAGCTCATGCAGAGAGAGAGAGAGAGAGAGAGAGAGAGAGAGAGAGAGAGAGAGAGAGAGAGAGAGAGAGAGAGAGAGAGAGAGATAAGGGCAAAAAAATCAGTGAGATAGAGTCGAAAAACGAATTTCCTCTAAGGGAAAGGAGAGCAGATACATGTATATACAGCCCTGTACCTGCGCGCGTAAGGATCAAAAGTCGTCGCCGGAGTAGCGAACCTCTCTATCGTCGGGAGTTACGTGATCGGAAAGCACACGTAGGTTATATATATACACCTACCGATGCACGTGTGTACTTCGTATTCCCCTCGCTGTGGAGACCTATCCGCATGCACCGGAGTAAGGCCCTTTTCCCACACACATACTATATAACACTCGATGTTTATTGTCTCTCGTTGCTTTTTCGCCGAGCGCAGGGCCGATGCAATGCGCACTTCATTACTAGAGGCTCAGAGTTAGGATGTACACAGGTGCAGTGGAGGTAAGAGAGAAGTAGTAGACTGAATGCGAGACGAGGTTCTTTTCGTGGCGCAATTAGTTGGATTGGAGATGGTCGTTGAGAGTCGTGTCCGATGCGCTCCACTGGATTGTGATTGTGCTGTTTGGTTTTTATGACTGGTATGTACGGTTGGTGCAATTTGTTGATTTTACAGGTACTTGGAAAGAAAATATCTATGTTTTTGTTATTTTTGAAGATCGATCGAGAGCACTTATGTTAGTTTAGATGGGTCTGAAGTTTGCAACGTTGGAGTGCAACGAAATAAAACAAAAAATTCATTTTACTTTAACTCTATACCAGTTAATATTAATTTTGCGTGTAGATTTAGTGTTTTATAGTACAAAAAAATTCATCAATCGTAAAAAATTATTTCGTTGCACTCCAACGATACAAACTTCAGACCCACCAGTTTAGATTCGATGGAATTTAATTTAACGTAGTGGGGTAACTAATGAAAATGAGTCAATTGTTGGACGTATTGAGTTTTTACTGTTAATAGAACGAATGTTTTCCCAAAAAATGTACTTAAATTAAACAAGTGTTTGGAGTTACAATGTAGAAAAAAAAATACAAAATTTCACATCTGAGGTCAATATTTTTAACGCGCAATGTATCATCATATTCATACATCCACGCTGATTTCGCATCTCACGTTTCTCTCATTCTGCGCGAAATATTCGCATGTTTAAAATGCCTCTTTAACCAGCACATAAAATAAACGCAAACGCGTCGCATCAGTAAAAAGTAATCACGACGGTGCAGAGCAACGCGCGCGCGCGCGCGCGTAGAAAGTAAACAAAACTCTGTAAAAAATGCAACCTCGCGTACGCACACGCGCGCCCTCTCGTCATAACTTCCAGGCGGCGCATCCATTTATTCTCCGATTTTGTTTAATGGAAAAGTGCTGGCGCGCTTACGTGGTTTTGCGTCTGCAACTTTGTACCAGAGGAGAGAGTGAGAGAGTGAGTGAGAGAGAGAGTGAGAGAGAGAGAGAGCTAATTAAAAGTTTCTTTCGACATTAATTTACTATTCGTTACAGAGCCACTTGAAACGAATTACTCATTGAAACAAATTACTTTTGGATTACACGCCAGCGCGTTCGAGCCCGCCGTCGAAAAACGATATTGCCCGTAAAATAATAAACAAAACTTCGTAATTAATGTGAGGAAAAAAAATACCGCATAAACCGCGACTCCAGACAGTCGAACTTTTAATTAACAACATTTCTTGACGAACACTTCTCGGATTAATAGTAAGACACACGCATATATATATACGTATACTTTCATATTATAACGCAGCATTCGCTACATTTGCACGTACCCCCTATATACGATCTTACGCTCTATATACATATTGCCGAGACACGTCTGCTACGACCACGACGACAATTCAATCTCCCCCTACCTCTCACTTCTTCTCTTTTACTTTCATCTCACACGCATTGGGAATGCATAGGTTGGAGTGCGTCAAGTGCACCGTGGATCAGTCGTCGCGCGCATAAATCTTGCAGAAAAATGTAATAACGCGAACGCGCGTCCTTGGAATAAGAGAAGTCGTCGTCGTCGTCGTCGTCGTCGCGAACTGTAATTCCGTTACACATGCTTGACAAGGGGTCGCCAGGGATTAGCCCCACGAGCGGAAACCCCAAGTACATGTATGGGACGTCGTCGTCGTCGTGCGCGAGGGGAATTTTCACGGGGACGAAAAATGTCTGGCGAAAAAGAAGCAAAAAAAAAGAATATAAAGGTGGTTTGTAGGTGCACGCGAGTATGCACGTAGGTAATCTGGACGGGATTCAACTTTTTTAGCTGACTTGGTGCTGGCGTTTAATGCTCGCGAAAAATGAAAAGAATTTACATGTTTGCCATGTCGTTGCGGACGTTGTAATTATGGGTATATACATATATAATGAAAATGAATTTCTTGTTAACGTTTGGAAAATGCGCACTGTACTGTAATTCCAAAGCTTCGTGGATTAAATAACTCATTTTTTATTTATGTTGGCATGTTAAAATATTTAACGTTCTGACATATGTCATTACCCGGTTGTATGTTTTTTTTTCTGAATCGAATGTGTTATTATTTTTGCAAGAAATTTCATTTTGAGCAGAGTTTCATACCATTCTTTATTGTGAAAAATAATAAATTTTCTCTCTGTATTAATTTTTAATCAAACGAATTCATGCAACAAAGTTGGCCAATTAATTATTCTGACAAATTACCACCAGTCGTTACTGTTCCTTTGTTCGTATAATTATTGCACAATGCACAATTCTAAGTGAGATTAAGTACTAATTCTCCTATAAATTCCATACAAATGTCTGGTGATGACGACACTTTTATATATATATATATACACACACACACACACACACACACACACACACACACACACACACACACACACACACACACACATATTATAAGCATTGGGTGATGCAGTGGCAATGTATACGAGGGTAATAGCAATCCTTTGATGTATTTACTCGCAGATAAAGTTTGTACTGTCGCAATAAGGTTATATTGATCTTTTTCCAAATGAAACCGATGGATTAATCGTTTTGCCTATTCCAATATTTATCTTTGAATTACGATGTTCCTAGATGAAGATAGTATAGAAGGATATATTTTTGCTTCCAGGCAATATACCAATGCTTACATCAATAACGTATGTACTTATCGATAGAAAATTTCTAAGTTCTCTTAATTACCCCAGTCACTGAATGTTCTCGAAAACGAGAGAAAATCAAAGTAAAGCAATCAACTTTGACATCCACCTAAAAGCACTCTAATAGAAAACACGAAGTTTCACACGTCTCACACGTTCACGTTTCTCTACCGCAAAAGCTTTGAGAAAAAACGACAACCCACAATCATTCTTGCACACACACAGCCGCACGCATCCCCAAGCCTGGACTTCCTACCATTTCTTCAACGTCCCCCACGGCTCCTCTTTATTATCTCTCGGGAAAAGCCGAAATTCATTTCGGGAATCACGAACCGGCTTCCTCTTTCTCCCCTGCCGCGAATTAATCCATCGGCACACGGTGAGAGCTCGCGCCTCCGCCTCCGTAGATGGAATTCGACTCGTTCCCTTGGTACGGTCTCTCTCTCTCTCTCTCTCTCTCACTCTCTCTCTCTCTCTCTCTCTCTCTCTTTCTGCTCTTTGACGTTTCGTGTTACGTGGCTCGAGTGTATACACTGACGGCTTTGTTACACCAGTACAGCGTACGGTTTTCCATTAAGTTTTCCGCTTTGCCTCGCGTCGCTTTTCGCGGCTTTCGTGAAACACGTTCGCACCGATCGGATGGAGAGTGAAGGGAAAGTAATGCACGGTCGGATAATGCAGTGGTTGGTGTACACTGAATGAAGGCGTTTTTTGTTTAAATTGATTTGGATTTCTTTGTGAAAAATTACATTTACGAGGGTCGTTTGAAAAGTCCGTGCAAAGTCAGAGAGATGGCACTACTGGCGAGTATCGCGGTTATGTTTA
>JAYJLV010109699.1:0-11375 GCA_036873485.1 Torymus texanus | reverse complement strand
CCTAAATACGAGTTGAAAATAGCATGAAGTGACGCTCGCGCGCCGCGCTGGGAGAGTTGAGGCGAAACGCCTCATATGTATTGTATTTGTATTTGCTTTTTGTGTGTATATGTATATAGCTTATGTTTTGTTGACAGAAAAGGTTTTGTTTGTTTCAAAAACGAATATGCCATTCGGTCAGTTTAAAATATATAGTAGAGTTCAATTTTAGTTATATGTAGTTAAAATTAGGAGGCTCGATGTTGTTCGAAGCATTTTCAATCGAGTGGCTGTAATAACGATTCGCGCGCAATTCTGTTGTCATTGCCGTCGCGAGAGCGCGGGAGCGAGGAAAATATTTTTCACGAGCCAAGGATCATTCGATTTACTTGACAATGCGTGGCAATTAGCGCCGAGTGATATAGTGAAAGTTATTTTCATCAAGTAAGTTTATAAACTGATGAGACCGTGGAGGTCAAAGACCTAAGCAAGATAATTGAGTAATTGAAGTTCCTATATACACTTTAGGTCAACTATATATGTTTCTGTACATTACACATGTTTTAAATTAAATGTATATTTTATTTTCAAATTATTAGGTAAAATTAAATAATTATAAAAAATAGTAATTATTTAAGGTCACATTTTTAAACGTATTTCCTTTTTATATCTTTTATACAATTGATTGAATTAACGTAGAAATGTGTAACTAATAAGATAATTCATCAGTTAAGAGATATTTAGGTCAATCGTCTGTACTTTCCATGTACCATTTTTAGTTAAGTTTAATCTCGCCATGAATCTACTAAATGCTTTCTTTGAAGAAAAAAAAAACGAAATGTAATAGATAAAATTAGGACAATTCGATCAAAACTTGATTAGATACTTATCGAAGTATTGAGACGGTATATATACAGAGTGTATGTGACAGTTTACTCGATGATCAAAGACCTTTTTGTAACAACTTAGACTAGATGTCCTCATTTATCAATGTGGACTGATCAGTATATGTACGTTTTAGTGTCCATTGAACGATAATCATTGATTGATGAATTGCATGTTCTTTGTCACGTATATATACCTTTAACAGTATATAAAATGAGTTCACCGCAAGCTTTATATATATAGTAGCTGTAAAAATGAAAACTTTAGCATACGCATAAATTGAACTTCTTTTTTTAAATTGGTATATCCGTTTGAATGTTATTAAGTGTATAGTTATTCTTATCAGATAATTATCGCTAGCCAAAAATTTCGCGATCTAATTATACACGAATTAGCGACAACCTGCGTAACAATATTTTTATCTATAGGAAACTTCGTAATACTTTGACAGTATCTTGTCAAGTACTGAGTTGATTCTTTGCACGTAATACAAACCTTTGATCTGCAATAGACTCAAGATAAGTATGTTTCTCACCTACAGTTATACATCATTGTCATATATATGATCATCTTTATAATCATTATAATATATAGATAGATAAGAAACAAAGACATGTCTTAAGATAGTTATCATTTTTATAAGTTTATAATCGTTTGATATGTTTCTGTTATGACAAACTAAAAAAACTACTTTATTAAAGTACGCCTCAAACTGAGATCATCTATTATTTTTCTCATTTTAATTACAATAAACATGTTATTTCTTTAAACATTGCCTATATAGATTTTCTTGAAATTTAATAGTTCAACAAACATTTGGAAGTAGAAATCAGACATCAAATATACCATATCTTCGTAAATTGATGCATAAACTCATGGCAATCACGTTACTTACTCAATCAAGAGTCACACGTTTAAAACGGCAAAAAATTGATCTCGCGCGTACCGCACGGAAAATGCAACACGACGTTGCCATCCGAGCGGTCACGCCTCAACGTCATCGTTGATAAGAATGACGCGACGCGTACATGCAATGTACAACGCGAATGATGCCAAATAGTCAGAACGAGGCTATATGCACACTTCACACATCAATTATCGTGCGCATTTGCCTGTATAAAACGTTTTTTTTCTTGTTACAAGACATAGACACGTAATTCCCTGGTGCACAGATACCGAGCTGTTGCACTACGTGAGACGTAGTAACACGCAAAGACAGAGATAAATAAACTTACGAAGAAGGTTCGCGAAATCAACAGAAGTTCAAAGAAGTGTTAGAGAGTTAACACGACGTTTGTGTGGTGAGAAAATGTTTGATTTCCGTGGAATATGTAATTTATATATACGAGTGGAGTGCCCGTACGACGACAGATACTATCGTTTTCCTGCTACCGTCTTCTCTCTCTTTTTTTTTCTATCATTAAATGCGAAGGAAAAATTATGTAACGTTATGGTACATATAATAGGCGTAATCGGCCTTAGATTATGAAATAACATATTTTATCATAATTAGAGCCAACTCGCGAATATTCACTTGATTACGTGTATATCAATTTTTACGTACTTCGTAATATCGGAGGAGGCCATTAATATTATAGCTTGTGATAATTTATAGGTATAACAATTATATATTATCTTTACATTTTTATAAAAAGAGGTGCAGTATTTAAAAAAAAACTGTTGTGCATTCTTTCAATTTTAAAAATCTCGTTTATCTCTATGGTTTATCTATGTCGTTTTTTCTAGTAGATAACCGTTGCTAGAGTAATGCAGCTATAAAACTTTTAAAATGACGCCAGGTCTATGATAAAGTACAGCAGTCATATCAAATAATCTAAAATCTTTTAAATTGTTAATTCAAATAATTTAATAGATATGTTCATAAATGATAAAATTAATCAAGTTCCTAATAACAAAGAACCGAGACATAAGTACATTTAGTATTGTACTAATAGAAATGATTTTCAATTTTGTAAACTCTCTTTTTTTACTACCCTTTAAAATTCGCATTAAAAATTATATCGCACTTTGATTTGCAATGGAAAGTTTTTTATATCGCGCGCTATCTCGACCGGGACCACGAGGAAATGCTATACACAAGCGTATACACGAAGGTGTATCCACACACATACACTTTTTTTTGTCTCTACAATAATGCAATTAATTTTGCGCCGACGATAAATACTCGAATGGCGAAACAACGGCCAAAGTCTAGACATCGAAGTGCAACGCGTGCGCTTGGCGCAAAGTGCAACACCCGCTCCGAGAGTAGTAGTAGTAAGTGCATATCGTAATATATAGATCACGGGATACGCAAGTGATCATGCACGTGGTATATACTCACCCGATGCATGCACGATCGTTGAGTGTGAAAACTCGATGGCGCATGTGCGATGATACTCTATACACTCGCTCGTTTTGTATAATTCGAGCGACGTTTACGATTTAAACGCGTGAAATATGTTATTTATTATTATTTTTATTTTATGATCTACAGAGCCGTGAATATTTCCGAAGGATGTTGTATGATGAATTTCTATTGTGAGTTGAGTGAGTCATAATGGTGTGGTAAGTATAGGATGCATGTATACAGATTATGCAACTGATGTACTAATTGCATGAGAATGCAAATATTGTACGATGAACTACATTTGACAGTTTATGTTTTTATCTAAAGTTTACCCACGCATTTGTTTTTGTTTGAGTATAAGAGTGGTAGAGGAAAAAACTTGACTTTCAATGTTTCACTTTACTTTAGTTATCGCAAGTGCGTTAAATTTTCGGCGATGATAAGGCGTACGTCATTTATAATAACCGCTAAATCATGCCGCTATACGATAACCGTGTGAATAATCCATTAAAACATGATAGCTCAATATATATAAATGTTGTAATTGGACATTATCGAACTATCTTCCAAACATCCTACCTATCTATCATTAACTTAGAAACGTTAACATGAAATTCGCACTATAGTCCACAGCATCAAAGCTTGTAAAATAAAGGGAAAAAAGAGCATACACAGACAATGACGCTGTTGCAAAACATAGCATCAGCTTGAAGCGAGGGCGAGAGCAGCAGAAAAATAAACAATCAACCGCGGGTGGCGTCTACGTCCGAGACGTTCAAACAATTTATCCTCCTTAACAGTGCAAACATCTCCCCTACGTCTATATACGCATCAGAAGCATATACACATCAGCCTTCCTTTTATCAAACAACACCAACGCAGCAGCAGCAGCAGTAACAGTTGAACTTCTTGGAAATTTTCTTACACTCGCAAGCGAAAAGATATAAGTATATATTTTGCAATTATTGTGTACATTATACACTCTCGGCGTTCCTTTCAACTGGCAGAGACGGCGCCGACCGGGCGCCTCTTATCATTTGTAGCCGTCATCGCCCCGGTATTTCCGGAAAACACCGCGCGACCACGTGCGCAATATAGGATTTTGTCAATGAGGAGCGAGCGAGCGAATGGTAGAGATTTACGGTGGTATAGATTATTTTTAAAAATGTAGAGTGAGGAGGGACGCGGTGGAAGGTTATATGGCATGAGGAAGAGGAGGAGAGTGATTTGTAGGTGATATGAGATTGAATTGGATGTTGGTATAGGTCTGAGGTTGATTTCTTCATTAAGGTCTGGTGGTCAGAGTTAATGGGTTTCATATGATGAGGTAGAGATGGAATTTTAAGTTGGTAGTAATATTGGATGGTCATTTGAGGAATGAAATTTATGGTAGATTGATAGATGATTCTAGTCGTAATAAAATTTAATTGTATATGTACGGAATTTTGGAGATTTAATTTACTGAGCGGTCGTTAACCGATAATTTTCCGTATTTATTTAGATAATTTTACGCGTTTTGCTTGGCTCGGTATCAATGAGAAACCCCGGCCGTACCGTAATGAAAGGATTTTCCTTTACACGGATCGATGAATCTTTTATATTTGGACTGAGTAATGCGACTTTGGGGTTTCTTGAGCTTTTGTTGTGTTTGGAATTTTCTCAATTATGTTAAAACGATGTCATTTTTTTAGTGATAATACAATGAAAGGGAAAAATATTATGTTTTTTTTGTAACTGAGGAAAGAAAATATAAACAAAAAAAATAGTGTTAAATAAGTTAACAAATTATGTTATAGTACCAAGTTATATCGTAGACTGGCAGTTGTAACCTGACGTGTTCGAATTTTATTGACCATTTAAAATAGAATAAAAAGGTTTAACTATCAATGCTATAATTGCCTAAAGTATTAATAACTTAAAATACACCGTACAACATACATTGCATAATATAATGTTACTTCGGTTCATTTTACGGCTTTACAGCCGATATCTTATGTATCTGTAATTTGTCAGACGATTTGCAAACATATTTATTTACTTGCCAATTAGCTTGCTCCAAAACAACATTACAAATGTTTTTACCACCTCAACCGTAATTTCCTGATTTTTCACCGGCAACAATAATACAAAATGATAACAATGACTAACCGCATACATGTCGTTGCACCAAGTTACCCTAACGTAACGTACAATGATCGGTAACTATCAATAGCTACGAAATTATCAGCACTAAAATTTTGGCTATTATACGATAATGATAAACGCTACATTTTCAACACGCATAAAAGATAATAACCGAATTCCTGCGTATAAAAAAAATGCAAAACTTGTTGCGAAATATCACAATTAGTCATAAACAGTCAAGAAACGTATCGGCATGCGCCGCGGAACTCGCTTGTTCGTGGAAAAACGCGTGTGTGAAAGCGACGCGGTACTTATAAAGTCAAGAAAAAGTGGTTGCTACGGGCAGCTCGTACACACGCGTTACTTTTCAGTACCTAGTGGTACTTGTTCATTGTTTACTGAGAAAATACATGTGACAATGGCCACATTGTGTATTGATGATTAATCAGACTTTTCTTAGATATTGGGTTGTTGTCGGTTCATTGAAACTATAGATCGTCGTTGTGTTGGCAAAAGTTACACGATCATTATCTAATTACCAATTACCTAATTACTAACAAACAAATAGATTAATAAAGACCAAAACTATCCACAAACATTAAAAACTAAAACAACAGTCAGAAAAAAACCCCCGTAAAACAACAATCGAAATTAAAACAAAAATGTAAACTTTAAATCTCTCATCATCATTATTCAACAACAACAACGCAAAACCACCAAGATTCCCAGCAAGAACCTCGTAAAAGTAATTACCCATCATCTACTACGACGCCCACGCTACCTAATCTCCTCCTCTCGTAAACGCAACAAACCACGCGCGTCCGTATAGTCTTCACCACAACCCATACACTCGACTCTCTCACTCGAAACCGAGGATCGCGAGGCATCGGAAACCGATAAAATATGTCAATGTCGCTTCGCTCTCCGACACCGCACACACACACAACACACTTCTTGCGCAACCCTAGCCTCTCAAATACCTATACACGCGCATCCTCCCCGGAAAAGTCACAAAAAAAAAAAAATCTATCAACCTGTGAGCACGTGTATCTGATATATATATTGTTGCGCGTGCGCATAATACACGAGCCGCGATTTTAAAAAAGTTTCCCTTACTACTACTACTACATATACTTCTACTCACTTTATATGTTTGCCTCCCTCCAGGCGTTTCTCAGCGCGCTGCTGCCCGTGAAAATTCGGAGGGCCAGGCATAGAATTGGTTACATTCCTTCAGCTGTTTAATGGGGTCGACGTGTCGTGTCGTCCCCTCGCGGACTCAGTTGCTCCGACGCTGAAAGTCACGCGCACACTCACAATAACACTACTGCTCGTACGAATGGCACCGCCGATACTGACGCCGCTTTGGTGCTCAGCTCTCAGCGATGCTTCGCCTCTGTGTATATAGAGAGGGAAAAAGAGAGGGAGAAAGAGAGAGATAGAGAGAGAGAGAGAGACGTGTCTACTGCTGCCGCGAGCATGATGTTCTCTCTCGTTCTCTTTCGTACGCGCTCGTTGTATAGTAGCTTATACTCCATTTCGCACGAGAGAGAGAGAGAGGGGTATAGCCGTCTCGCCGACTCTTTCTCTCTCTCTCTCTCTCTCTCTTTCGTTTTTTTTTTCGAGAGCGCGGTCTCTTTCTCTCTCGTGTGCACTGCGCGCGATCGTCGCCCCGTGCGCTTCTTTTTATCCCGGATTCTTTATTTCGTTCCTTTTTTGTATACGGTTTTTTTTTGTTCTTGCGGTTGGTCTCTAATGCACACACGCGTATATCTGACGATGGGTGTATGTGTATGTATATAGTATGAATAGCGCAGGGTTCGCGCATGATCACGATTGTCTCTTTGATGGGATCGTGAACTGTGTGTGCACAAAGTGTTCGGTGATGATGTGGTTGGTGGTTATACCAACGGAGTGTGATGGATATAATATATGCGGTTTTGGTTTGGGTTTTCAAGATCATCGGGGAGTTGGTATAATATTCGCTATTTATAGAGGAGGTTTCACTTCACATGGGTTTTCGGTATATTTTTAGAGGGAAGGCTTTTCTTTAGAAGAAAAGTATAATTAGGTTTCATATATAGATGTGAAAATAATGGTTGGTTTAGATAGTATAAGAATATAGTTATGCCTCGAATTTGATAATAGTAAAAAATTGATTTTAGGATGGTTAAACTAGAAACTTTCAGCGAATGTTATAGAAAACGGTCATATTCTTTAATAAAAACTGTACATTATATTAATCAAAAAAATTTTAAACTCTATAAACCATCAAGTATCCAAGACATTGACCTCAAAAATCCCTTCCCTTCTCCCTTTCCAAATACCAAAGAAGCTGTAGAAATTTTCAGCACCCTATCCTACTCCATTAAAAAATTCCTGACCAAATCCCAAAACTCTATATTCCAAACGACGAATATACTATTTTCTCCACGTAATATACGCGATCGTGAACTCGCGATTTCCGGGCGTTTATTATTTCTCACGACAATTACACATACGTACACGTATCCTCCTCCTCCCTCACGTTTTACGTCGCGCATAACTAATGCAAAACTCGACAGGCGCGCCCCTTTTTTCAATGTATGTATACATGTAAAATCGAAAGAAGGCGCGCGTGAGTTGAAAGAGAAGAAACGTTAATTCCGCGACTACGCGAATGATGAGGACATTCGTCTTGCAGCTGAATTCGATTTTAAAAAGTCGCTTGATATGATGAGTCAAGTCGTATGGTATTTCTCAGTGTTTTTATTTGAATGAATATGATTGAGCTTGAAAGATGCAATTTTTGATGCATTGCTGCAATTTCAATGCGTATTTTACTTTGGGATTCGGTGCTGGCTTTGCTCCGAATTAGAGAACAAGTAAATCAATTTAAGTATTAGGTGGAACAATTTGAAATCTGTTGGGTAGCTTCCAATTATTTTTGGGACTTTCCGTAAGTGGCAGATGCTGTTGTGCAGTTACTCATAGTTTCCTACTCTTGCGCAACTATGTTTTGCATTGGTGCTAAATGTTTGAGGGATGTGTCTAATGGGATAAAATGATGTGAATCATATTGTTTTCAGAATTTACAGTTCAATGAAAATTAAATTAATGCAGTTAATTAATGTCCGTGCAATCGATCAAATTACAGATTTAGATATCTTTAACTAATTCAATGTCATTTTATACACTATAATAAACTCGAATAAGTCAATATTAAATCTAAAGTAAGTTTTTATTATTTTATTAAAAAATAACACTGGTATTACTATATTTATCGCATTATCTGTTAATCTGGTACCATTAAAAATACTACAGTTTTTAATAATGTTTTAGCAAAGATTTCAACTGTTAATCAAATACATCTAAATTTTATATTACAAATTATATTACATGGTCGTCAGAGACTTAATTTTACACAAATAAAATTACACAACCAAATTGTAGACGTCACGATAGAGGTACGTTCACTTATAAATAATTCAATTATTTCCCTCAACTATACATGTACTTCCAATTTCAACAAAAAATATCCCCGCATCACGATTCAATTTCTAAAAAAGCTTATATAAAATCGATTCACACATAATAGACATACACACATACACGTGCGCACACCTCGCTAATCATCATAACCGCAAATCAATGTTACAAAAAAATTTCAAGGCTCGCTAGTACAATCGACACCACCGTCCAACCACTTATATATACATATACACCTCTATATCTATTCTCGATCGAGAATCACGCGAGCTTCGTTCCTCATAATATCTACATACATCACAGAGAAACCGGGGACAATCCACGCGCGGCGCGTGCAGCAAATTATACAAACCGGTGCACACTTGCTATAAATTTATACTTACACCACAGTATGCACACGTGTGGAATATAGCATGGTAACCGCGTCTATAGGATATATTATAGTTATAGTGTGCGACACCGTACACGCGCCCACGTTATTTCGCGCGTACTCGATGAAACCCGAGAACGCGCGTTTCGCTGAGCTTTGCCGAAAATGAAAATGTGAGAAAATGGTCACGTGCGTTGCCACGTTATGTGTGTGCTGTGTGATATATATAAAAAAGTGCAAGTTTATGATGTCGCGTGTGCACTTTGCGTTGCAGATTGTACGCTACGATGTATAGATAGGAGTTTGTATATTTATTGAGTTGATCGAAGTGTTCTTTGTTTTTCAATACGGTTGTAGATACTGTAACGGCGATCGCGCGATTACTTGTGACGTATATGAGTGCAGTTGAGTTGAGGTGTTTGTTATTCCGCGGCGATTGCAATGTAGATCTCTGCGTTATACAGATGTATGTTTTTCATCGGAGACGTATGTTGGAATTGTGAAAAATTGTCGTTCAAATGTAAAGATTTATTAGTATGTGGATTTAATGAGATCAATATATTTACAGGAGAGTCGTTTTTAATATTTTAAGACTTAAAGAATTGAGAAGTTCATCAATTTACTTAAACAATTTATCGGCGTAAAAACTATAGTGATTAACATTAATTTGTTAGAAAGTAATTTAACTGCTTGAGTCATATCATTACAGTACACTGTTGTAAATTTAAATGAAAACTTATGATCTCGGGAAAATCTTTAGACGATCGGAGACGTGACCCCGGATAAGTTTGACGCTGAGCCGCGAGGTTCTTAAAATTATCAATCAGCTTCAATCTAGCTTTATTGTGCCACGGGGCAAGTTTATATACTTCGTCGCTTTAAACTCGTCTCGATTCAATCTACCGTCTATTACACCGACTATACGATTTGTATACCTAACAGTTTGGGGCTATAGCCTCGTTATAATTTATTGCTACCGACATACTCGTATATATTTCAATAATATATATTCCCCTAAATGAACTCGAATGAACTAGTGACAAATTATCCGTAACATCGTAAAACGATTTCATCAATCGACCTTCTCCCAAAGCTAAAACTATTCATTTTATTAAGTTTACTTCCCTAGCAAAAATTTTAAACTGTAAATAAATGCAGGTAAATGTAAAAAAAATGTAAAAAAAATGTAAACAAGTGTCCACTAATGCGCTGGACTTCGGATGTTTTTTACATTCATTACCCTTTTCTACACTTTCTTTATAATTTTTTACATTTTTTACACTATCTTACAGTTTTTTTATATTTTTGTATATTATCTTTGATACTCATAATTCAAAAATTCAGGGATAGGTACTGGTTTTAGGTGTAGAGGAGGAAGGGAGGAGTGGACAGTTTCTGTGTGGTCTATTGTATATATCTCGGGAGGGATTGGTTCGAAGGGTAACGACGGTGAGAATTGGGGGTGATCAATGAATGGGTTTTTGGCGTTCGTGAGGCTGGGGTCAAGGATAAAAAAGAGACACGACTTATCAGTTGCTCTGTGGTCTAAGCCGCAGTTGGCACACTTGATGGGGCCCGTGCAGGCATTAGCATGATCTACGCCACAGTTTGGGCATTTGGGGTCATAGCTACAGAAATTTGTACCATGACCGTATCGTTGACACTTGAAGCATCTGAGCTCCGAAGGGACAAAAGTTGATACTCTATAAAAGACCCCAAATATGTTGATGTGTTTAGGGAGGAGACCTTTACAGAAGATTTTTATTTTGTCCGAGGCGACGAGGAGATTCCATTATCGGTGGAAACGCTGAGTGGGATTCTATCTACTCTGTGGACGGACTCTCTTGGCGAACACCCTATTCCCTGGGTAATCTTATCCGTGGAGATGTCTGGTGGGACATCTAGAACCAAGCCTACATTGAGTATACCAATGTCAGGAATGAAGGCAAACGATGAGCGTTCAATCCTCATTACTCCCGATTCCATAAATTCATTTGCCTCTTGGGTGGTATTGAAGGACAGGGAAAACTTCTTTGGATCCTCTTTTTTAAGCGAGGACATTAAGAAACCCGCTTCAAAAATCTTGAGCCCAATGGAGGTTATATGATAATTCCCCAGGTTCCTGTCCGGGTTTGTGTCGAGAACGAACATAATATAGGGACCTGGGGAATCACATAAGTACCTGTTGGGCTTCTGTTT
>JAYJLV010109688.1:0-11377 GCA_036873485.1 Torymus texanus | reverse complement strand
TGGATGAATAATAGGAGAAAAAGCGTTTCATGCAGGCGATTAAATGGCCATTTTTCCTTCCCATTTACTACGATTTTAGCCATTTCGAGATAGACAAATTTCTACCAGGGAATCTTTGGGTTTTTACAGTCTGTGGTGGCTTTATGAGACAGTATTGTAATTTTTACTAAGCATTTAATAATTTTTACTAAACTTTTTTCTCAGTGTGGTTTGATGTGTGTACGTGTATGTGGTTGGATACCTATAGGTAGTTAGATCAATATTTAATAATGATTCCTCTATCCACATGAAATTCTAAATTTCGATATATCTTTAATTGAATTGACTAACTAATGTAACTTCAATTTATGTTTCAGAATGATTACTACCTGCCGCCAAGATCGGCATGGTCACGGGTGCCTCCGCAGACGTCGAAATCAAATCGTGGTAGTTCGACATGGAAGATCGGCAGCGCCATGCTCATCATCATCGCGATGCTCGTACTCGTCGCAGTACTGGCCATCGCGGGACTGGCTCTCTGGATGGGAGGTTAGTATAATGCGGACGTTCAGATTTAATTTTCCATGTATTTTTGGGTACAATGGTTACTTATAAATCTTAACACAAATTTTGCAGTTGAATATAACATTCTAAAGAAATACTGTAATCTAAGAAACTTAAATAAATATTTCGTCATAATTATTTGATCGTTAATAGTCCGTTGATTGTTCATGGGAAATTATAATTTTAAGCTGCTAGAATTCGAAAATCATTAGCCGAAAACTATATAGTAAACTATAGAATATACATACTGTTTTAGATGTAACCGCTCCTTGAAAGAGTCTTATATTTTTGTCATCTTGATAAAAGAATATTTTATATTGAAATAATACTTTTTCAAGTATTTGTGTATTTTTAATGATTTATGTGCAAAAATACTTATGTGGATACTCAAGTTTCTCGTCTATCTTAACAAGCTTTGAGTAATTAACTGTACAAGGAGAAACTCATTGTTACAAGAAGACATTAGAGCACATTTAAAAATTACAAAACAATTTTGAGTCTAATTTGCAGAAAAGTGATGTCTTATGAAAATTTTGGGTACATAAGTAATAGATATAATGAAAATAATTTTTATTATTGAAAATTTTCTTGTGAAATTTTCAAAGTTATATATTATAAACATCCAAAAATTCATAAAAAATTAAGAAAATCTTTTAATACAAAAGCTCAGATCTTATAAAAATAAAATTTTGACCTTTTGAAATTTTAAAAAAAATATGATTAAAAGGCTTCATTGCAATCAAAATAGTCGAATTTAGCAGGTGGATAAAGAAGAATCAACTTTTATAAATGAATTGCATACTTAAACCAAGAGATAGAAATCATCAAAATATAATTCTTGGATATAATAATAGATTAGTATTGAAAGTATAGCGTCGATTACAATGGCTTAAAATGTAAGGTTCCTAAAATAATAATATCTATAATTACATAAATGAGAAGTGAGAACGCGGCCCTTATAGTTTTGGATAGGATTACAGCAGAGTTATATGTATCAAGTATATTTAGTTTTATCGTCTCAGAATTTCAAATTTTTATAAACTTCAGAAAATTTATACTAAAATAAAGTTAATTAATTGTGCTCTTCGTGTGTACTACATTAAAAAATCTTCTTATTATAGTAAGGATATTTTAAAACTTATTAAATTCAGAACTTTGTGGAATTCTGAGGTAAAGGAACAAAATTATGATTATAATTGCGATCAGAAATTAAATTGAATTTATGTTTTATACAAACTAATTCTAAAATTTCTTTTTTAGCTCTCCGAACAGATTCCAAAAATGGTAAGAAAGAAAATTTTTAACTGTAAACCTTGTTAATGTTTTGTGTATAAATTAATAATGATTTATTCTGCTCTTTTCAGCTATAGTAGGCTTCGTGGGCAGTTTTAGAGTAGCAAAAGGAGAAAAATACAATCCAATGTTGAAATTAAATACCAGTAT
Organism: Torymus texanus; assembly: GCA_036873485.1. Classification (NCBI taxonomy): domain Eukaryota; kingdom Metazoa; phylum Arthropoda; class Insecta; order Hymenoptera; family Torymidae; genus Torymus; species Torymus texanus. The sequence continues at coordinate 9,391 of JAYJLV010109688.1, read as the reverse complement.
GGTATTTCGAGAAAAAGAACAGAAATACAAAAACATTGTTAGTATTGTTTTCGAAAAATATTATACAAACTTTTATAAACTTATATTAAATACGTATTTTCTTATTCATTTCAGTTTGAACTGCTGTTTAGAAGAAGTGTACTGGGTGCTGCATATAAGCAAGGTATTATTGACAAATTTGAAAACAACACTTCTAAACTCAAAGTTTTCTTCAGACTGTATTTGGATAGGAGGAAGATTCCAAGATCGATAACTAATGTAGAAGATACGATAGAAGACATAATAGCAAAAGAAACATATTCAGTGTCGTCTTTATTTAAAGATATGGAACTGGATCTGACAAGCGTCACAGTCAAACGTAAGTCTTTTATTTTTTACAATATATTGTTTCATATTTTAATTAAGTAAATATCTGTATAAATTATATTTATTATAGTTTAAGATTTTAAGTTACATGAAAAGGGATAAAAAATGAAAATTATTAAAATCGTTAGATACGTGAATTTAAAAAAAAAATACATTTTGAATGTGAAATTCAATTTATTCTGCATGAGAATACCATTGAAATAATTTTTTTAGGAATGAATCCAGAAGGTAGTCAGAGTCCAAAGCCAGTTTCCTCAACGCAGCAGCGCAATACAATGATAACGAAGAATGGCATTCTGCGGCCCAATCGCAATATTTCCATTATCACGAACCCGAAACTTAAACCAAAAATTCCCGAGACAACTGAGATTGATCCCGAGTCGGAGATCGACTTTAGTAATATTCCTACCATTAAAGGTACTTACACCGCTACAAAGCTTAATGCTACTGGAGCCGCTGTATCAAAAAAGGAAGAGGTTCTAATTGCAGCAATGACAACAACTACGACAATGCCACCCCCAATCAGCAGCGCTGCAGCTAGTAGTTTCATACCTTCGACTACAGTGAGAGTGGAAACGACGACTTCTATTAAGGTTTCGCCGACAACGTTTGTGAACAGTGGTAGTAGTAGTACTGAGAGGATTGTGCCAGCCGAATCAAGTTTTAACGAATTTCGAGAGCCTGATTTGGAGACCTCCCCCTGGAGACCCATTGTCCCTCCATATCTGAATACTGATATTAAAATGGGGCCTAATATTGTCACCACAGCAGCAAGTACGACCACGAGTACGAAAACTAATCATCAAACGGATAATCTAAGTAAATACCTATTATATCTTTTTGAAATTCTCGAAAAGATATACCACAATTTAAAAAGAAATACATATTAAAACATACATTTTTTCAGGTGAAACCTTAAAGACAGTGGTCGAGCCGTTCCCAACGTCTAATACATTGGTTCCACCGCTTCTGATTTCCATTGATGACGAAGATACTGTGTTTCCGCATGATCGGGTAGTTCCCGAAGAAATGGTAAACTTCCGAATAAACGGCAAGTTCAAGAACAAGATTCCGAATGTCGGTGACCAGAGCACGGAAAATGGTAAACCTAAGATTGAAGTTTCTGGACAATTACCACCCGATACTTACGACATACGTCTAAAAGCTTCGACAAACTCAAAGGCACCCCCTCCACCGATAAGTCGAGTCGATGAAGTAATAGATTATACTAGTGCAATTCCCAATTTTCCGGGTTTTAGTGAGGAAGAGGAACAACCTACAATTTTGACAGGAGTCGGCGTAGCTGAACCTGTACTAGAATCTGAATTAGGTAAATATAAAGACATGCTTTTTATAAATACAGTTTTATTCTATTTATTTCTAAACAAGATTATATAATATCTATTTTTGTTGTAGGATTAGATTTGGAAAGCAGGAATAAATATAGTGAAATCATGGCTGAAGAGTCGGACGAAAAGCATAGTTCATTTAACGGAAATGTAGAATCAGAACAACAGCCAAATGAACCGGTATACACCAGTTATAAGACTCCTGACTTGAATGGAGGATCAAAACCTCCTCTCGTTCGTGTGCCAGAAACATTAAAACCTTTTACTCACACGATACCGGTCGATAAGATCAGTCCTGCAAACGAAAACATAAATGCTGGAGTAGTCGAAGTCGTAGATTCTGAGAAAATCGAAAAGCCAGCAGTAATACCCATTAAAAGCCAGGGTATGATTCCGAACCTCGAGCGGATAGTAGAAATTGAGACATTCGTGAAAGACGATAGCGAAGAACCAGGCGCTTCTACATCTGTGCCACCCACAGAGATGTTGATTGATGACGAGAAAGTACTTAAAATGACAACAACCGAAGCTATGGCGGAGGTCATACATCCAGACTTCAACAATGGAGAGAAATTAATACTCGCAGAAGAACCGATCGTTTATCCATCAAAAAACTCAACTTTTATTAAGGCAAGTTCTATTACTAATTTGATATATTTAAAATTCTAAAATTTTCTATATGGAGAGTACATTTAACAAAGTATATCGTATTACAGGTTGATACGATTAAACCTCATGTACCTGCGGTTGCAACAGATGTCATCGAAGAAACTACACAAAAAGTAGAACTAACAAACGAAAATTCTAGTCAATCAACAACAACGCCAGCAACTACGAAAAAACTTTACAATGACACGTTAAAGGCTAATGTTGTAATAGATTTGGTAACTTTAGCACCTGTAAAGAGCAATACCGGTAAATTATCATTATTGACATGGTACATATCATTTTAATAATTATTTTTGGAAACCATTTTAACTGATATTTATCAACAGGAGTTGGACGGCCTATTCGACCACGTCCAAAACTTGACAAAGAAAAGAAAATACCAATGACTGAAATAAAAAATTCAACAGCAAACACAAACTCATCGGAAGATACAGTTCTTCTCGAAAGGCTCTTTGGTCTTCAAAATGCTGAACGAAACTCATTCAAACGAGATTCTTCGGAACAACAGGAGCAGCGTGAATTAAAAAAGGATTCGGATTTAGGTACTATAGAGCAGATAGTTGAAGTAGTCACTTCGATCAGCACGAAAGTCTCGTTGAGTAGCAAAGGTGACCAGATGATACTAAAATTGGTAATCACAAATACAACTGATACTAGCAATAGCAAAACTACTAATAAGACAACATTGGCAACAGAAACGGCAAACTCAGACCGTAAAATCGCCACAGCGCAGAATAAGGATCAGTTACTTGTCGATAATTTACGCAAACTTGCTGAAGTGAGGACTGGCAATGATGAACCTCTCAAAAGACCACGAAATGAAACATCTATACCGATGCCCAATGTTGTGACAAAGTATAAACCGGACAATTTAGTCGATTTGGAGAAATTGAAAAAGATCGCTGATGTAATAGCAAGAGAAAATGAAACCTCGACGGTGGTACTACCGAAAGAGATAACTTTGAATTATACTCTGAGTCGCGACGGTGTACCGGTGATGACAAAGGCGCTAAACAAAGCCGAAGAGAGAACTGATAAAATGATGTCGACGACGGAGGAAAATCACACCAGTGAAGCTCGTAAGTAACGAAAGTAATTCTAACATTGTATCAAAGGAAAAGGCACTAGCAAGTAAATATTTTTATAGTAAAAAATTCTATGCATAAAAAATTAAAAAAATTCTATGAATGAAATGTAGAATAGTAAAAGTAAGAATCTTATACGTATATTTGTTTTGACAACTTCTCGACTGTAGGGATTGTCTTTCTAACTAAAGTATAATGTAGATTAATGTACAGTTTTATATATGCTGAAATAACAAAAGAAACAGTGAGTAAAAGTATTCTGAGATTAAATTAAATTTTATTTCAGCTAGCTAAGATACAATAACATTAAAACTATTATTCATTTTTATTCAATAATTTTCTTTATAAACTTTAAACTGTACAATATAATAATTTTTGATGTCATAACCGTAAAATTCGATTCTATAAACTAGAATGAGTTCGAATAAATTAGAATTTTACGACTATGCTATCACAAAACAGTGTTCGTCACTCGGTTATAAAGATTCACTGTCCAAGAAATGATCCACCGATACTTGGACAAGCTTTGCCGGCCCTTGTATACGTTACGATCACCAACTCGCCGTGAAATCAACATTTACGGTCTTGTGACGAAAAATACTATATCTCACATACTGTCAATAATAAATATGTTTTCATCAGTGCAATAAACATTTAACATACATTTCTTGTTATTGATTGTCAAATAGAGTCCTGTCATGGATTTCAATGTAGCGATGGCAAATGTTTGCCGTACAGTGGCCGGTGTAACATGCTCAGTGAGTGCCCGAACTCCGAGGATGAGGCCAACTGCACATGCGCCGATTTTTTGAAAGCTCAACTACTTCACAAGAAAATCTGCGATGGAACAGTAGACTGCTGGGACTATTCTGATGAATCCGATTGTGGTAATTTTATATTATAATCAACTTATTTCTTATCAAGATAAATTTTAAGGCTTAAAATATATTTTACAACACATTTTTTACGAAAGATTTATTTTTTAATAGTTATTTTGTGACATTAAAAAATCATAATAAAAATACTGATACTAATGCTTTATCTCAGATTTTAAAAATGATCGAATCGATTCTTACGAAACCTTTCTTTTGAAATAAACTAAAAATATCTCTTTTAGATTGGTGTCGAGCTGGTCAGTTTGTCTGCGGCAATAGCCGCTTCTGCATCGACCAATCGAATGTTTGCGATGGTGTAAGTGATTGTCCTCATGGGGAAGACGAGAAGAAATGTGCCGCCCTGATTGACGACGAACTCCAAGTCGCTCCCAAACAATCTTCGCAAATCTATCGAGATTTTTTCACGAAGAACAATGATGATGTCTTAGGGGGCGACGGCGAAGAACTGATGGATAGCATCGACCGTAAAGATGTCATTGAAGAGGAAGAGTACGTGACGACTGAGGATGATGTTAATGGTAACCTGACGGACGTGGTGTCTGGTAGAGAGATTTCGTCCTCGAAATTCAAAAATAATCTAGTACGAAGCAGTAACGCATTTGTACCATTCAACGATAGACTGGATGTCAATAATTACAATGACAGAGGATATTTAAACGTACGGAAGAATGGAAAATGGGGCAAGCTGTGTTTGGATGACACGGACCATTTACTGCAGCAGAGACAATTATCCTGGAGCGTGGAGGATCTCGCGAGGGCGGTCTGCAAAGCGATCACTTATCAGTAAGTAATTAGTATTTCTTGAAATACAAGGGATTTTCGAATGGATAAAATCTTTTACTCTATCTTTTCCATTTTGACGCAAATAGTAATAATAATAATTTATGACATTTTTTACAGGGATTTTGATAAAGTTGATAAAGTTCAAGAAGATCATCCCACGTTAGATAAGACTTATTACAGTCTCTCACTGAATGATGATAAATCTACAGACAGGACTAGTTTAAGCTTTAAGAAAACCAAATGTCTCAGCGGCGAAGTGCTTAAAGTAAAATGCAAGAACTTCGAGTGTGGAATCAGGACTCAAGTGCCATCACAAGCAAGGTACAAGTTTTATGTCAGCACCAGAAATATCGAAATGTAACTAATATCTATTATAAAAATATATTTATAGCACTGCGTGACCTAAGCCCGCACTTAGGTCACGCCTATCTGTGACCTAAGTACACTCGCTACGCTCGCGCGCTAACCTCACGATGCAAAAAAGGACTGCTTAGGGCACGGATAGGCGTGACAGCGGGCTTGGGGCAGGCAGTGATATAAAATGCTATACGATACTTGTGACCTAAGAGCACTCTGCACGGCGTAATTATGAGCCTTGCTGCGCTCGGGCTCTAATTACACGCCGTGCAAAAAAGTGCTACTTAGGTCACACGTATCGTAATATACTATAATGGCACTCTTAAAAAGTAATGTACTGCTTTAATATGTTTAGTTTTCCTTAGTTAATAGTTGAGCTTGATTAATACAATATGAAGTTACATTTTGAATATTTGCAAACATATGGGGACATTTAAGAAAATGGCCTCATTCTCGTCATTACAGGATCGTTGGAGGTGGCAGCTCTTCTGCTGGAAGTTGGCCATGGCAAGTAGCCCTTTACAAAGAAGGAGATTATCAGTGTGGAGGCGCGATTATAAACGACAGATGGATTGTTTCAGCTGCGCACTGCTTTTACCGGTAAACTTTTTCTTTGTAATATATATATAAAATAAACGTTGCAGTCAAAAGATAAATGATAGGTTTGAACACATTCTCTAAAAATATCATTCAATTAAACACAAAACAAATGATCTTTTTCAGAGCTCAGGATGAGTATTGGGTGGCACGAATTGGTGCGACACGTCGCGGTAGTTTCCCAAGCCCATTCGAGCAGGTGATCCGATTGGACTACATAATCCTGCACCCGGAGTATGTAGATGACGGCTTCGTTAACGATATCGCTCTTCTGCGACTGGAGAAATCAATTACATTCAGCGATTACGCACGGCCTATCTGTCTGCCCACAAATGAACCGAGAAGCGGGACGACTTGTACCGTCACCGGATGGGGACAGCTCTTCGAGATTGGACGGATATTCCGTAAGATACAATTTTGCTTTTTAATTTGTGTGTTTGATAGTGTCAATTTTTAAAAATATGGTCAGAATCTAACCAATGATCAAAACGATAATTACTTCTAATCCCAAATATTATTTTGAACTATAACATTATAAGTGCAAAATTTTAGTTCGTAAAATTTAACTTTCGCCATTTCATATTTACACACATACCTGAAAATTACATTTTTCAAAACTCACACTAGATTACATATTTTATAGCTGACACATTACAAGAAGTTGAACTTCCATTGATATCGACCGAGGAGTGCCGCAGAAAAACATTGTTCCTTCCGCTGTATCGCATCACCTCCGGAATGCTTTGCGCTGGCGTCAAAGATGGTGGCAGGGATGCATGTCTGGGCGATAGTGGCGGACCACTTGTTTGCTCAGAATCAGACAATAAATACACCCTTCATGGTAAATAATTGCGAAGCTAATATAAAGCTGTAATCAAAAGTATTTTTTATACTAAAAAAAATTTATATTTCTATTAAATTTTATTTCTATTTATTTTCCTATTTTTTATATAAAGGTTACGAGAAATCTTGACTTATCTACTTATTTTATTAATCTTTACATCAAAACAAATCTAAACAATGGTTAAAGTTATGTACCAACGTTTAGTATAGGGATGTTTGCAGTACTCTGAATCTTGCGTAGAGTTTCGAATAGATTTCTTTTCGTCAAAACTTTGTTTACCACTTTGCCATTTAATTTAAAATCCAAGCGTACTTAAGGAAGAATTAATAGTTTACCAATAATTTGTTTACACTCAGGTATACAGTGAAATATTTACATTGCAGGCATAACATCAAACGGCTACGGGTGCGGCAGGCCGGGCCGGCCGGGCGTTTACACGAAGGTACACCACTACGTAGGCTGGATCGAGCGCGTGACTTCGCGCACGGATGTCCCATCGACGGCGACGAGCTGCAAAGGCCATCGCTGCCCTCTTGGCGAGTGCCTGCCCAAATCGCGGGTCTGCAACGGTTTTCTCGAGTGCTCCGACGGCAGCGACGAGCGCGATTGTCCCACCCGGACACGATAACCACTCACCTGGTACACACATATACACAAACGCATGCATAGCTCACACACATACACACACACGCACGCACATTCACATCGCAAAGACTGACCTACGTATGGAACCCACATGTCCATATATTATGTAATTTATCGCGCGTACGCGCGGACCATGAGCAGTCTGATGTGGCAAGATGATCGAAAAATCGAGTCTTCTAAAATTTTAAAGGAGAATTCGCTTTTGAAATTCTAAACAGATCCTTTTGTATTTTTATTAATTATGAATGTATATAGGAAAAAAAAAATATTTTTTTAAACTGGACAATATTTCTTACTTGATAAGTTGAAAACTCTTACGTGATAAAAATTACTACTACTTACTACTGCATACGTTAATGTCAGATGTATGAACCATTATTCTCCTCGATACTTAAGAATATTTGTTCACTTTTATTTCAGCCAATTAGAAGACTCGGTATGACAGATTTATGTATATTTAATGTGAAAAAGCTGCTTTTATTGAAAAATATTGTATTACAATAGGTATTTTAACATCCTGTAAATAATAAATAATAATATTCTATTTTAGATGATAGTAGTCATACACGATCTTATACACATTATAATTTAAAAAGTAATGTGCTCAAGATTTACTTTAATTTATTTTAGTTCTTGAATGATATTGACTTACAATTTTATATGTGTGTATATACTTAATATGCCAATGGTCTTTATTGTTTATAAACAATGGCAAACTTCTTATTATAGATAAATATAATTTTTATATTCTTACTAAAATTAAGTTTGTCTTAAGTTAAGGCACTTATACAAATAAATATTATAGTTGTAGTACTGTTACATAGATATTTAATCAAAAGCAGCTTATTCGTGTTAAATTATATGTCACACTCAGACCATTTGAATATGATTATTGGAATTTAAATATCAAAATAACCAGAAAATGATTTCATATTGAGTAAAACACGAAAATCAATTCTCAAGTTTTTCCCGAATTAAATAATTAATAATACTGTCATAAAACAAGACGTAATATGTAATTAATATATTTTTATAGAATAGATATTACAAACGTTGAAAAAATTAATAATAAAATGTATTTATGTAAATTCCCTTGATCGTATTCAATATTTTTAATTCAAACGTGTAACATATGTGATGTATAGCATAATTAGATTAAAGAAATAACTTAACGAAAATTTTTGTTTTAAAAATAATATGCCTAGCTTTATATTTTATTGCACTACTCATAAACTTAAGTGTTAACTCAAATAAGGGTAGTATATAGCACGTTTTTATAATTAATACAATGTTTGTAAAATTCTAATACTTTTACAAAATAATAGATGTATAAATAAACATAAATATTTACTACATTGTGTATACTTACCTTTATCATATTGACCAAATAGTATTCGCAAAAGCTTTAAAGATCGAAAGTTCAATACTTGAAAAAGTTGAAAACTAATTTGTTGACAAATTTGAAGACCACCATTTTGAGGAGATTTCTTTTAAAGCAATTTAGTGCTACTATTTGCTTGCCGTGCGAACCAAATGGACGAGAGTAGCTTCAAAACCTTCAATGAAAACTGAAGAAAATAAACCTTGTAATTGGTATACGTGACAGAACGTGCAAGTCTACCGAAAGAATTATCATTTCCAGATATGGTACTTTTTTGGGCACTCTTGTATATTTCAGAGTTTTGCGGCGCATTGTAACTGTTTATAAGTTAAGGGGGGGGGAGGGGTGACACCTTTAAATCCCTCCCATCAAAATGATCTGTAAAACAGAAATTTGAATTATTAATAAAATTTGTAACT
>JAYJLV010109687.1:0-35991 GCA_036873485.1 Torymus texanus | reverse complement strand
TAACATATAAAACTAAAAATAAAAAAAATTTTCTAAAGTTTCGTTGCACTCCAACGATGCAAACTTCAAACCCATATATTATACGATAATCTTGTAACCGTGGTTTTTTCTGTTAATTGGTTTATTCGTTGTTGATTGTGGGAAAGATTAGATAGTTTTGAGAATATTAAGGTGTGTGTATATAGCGCGGTGTATGAATTATGTTGATGATAAAGTGAGATGTATCGAAGATAGAGCGTGTAAAAATATAACGATGGTATATAAAATCAAGTAGCTAAAACTCGGTAATAGTGTAGAGATTCGAAACTGAAGATATGTATATATTGTACAGAGGTTAAAGAAGAAGATTCTAGGAAATTTCCAATCTATTAATTATCGTTTTATTTATTTATTTTTTTTTAATACTCGATTATCATGATTTCATTGACTTATATAAATAACAGCTATACATATAGTACGGTTTTCCATCGAACAAAGGAGGAAGGAAAAAGTATCACAAGCGCATTAAAAAGGCATTTTCATTGAACAAAAAAATACTAATGAAAAACACACTATAATGAGTATATACGCACGAAATCAAAGCGAGACTGTATTCTAATGGCACAATGCTGTCGACGCCGCCGGCATTGTTATATATATATATATATATATATGTATTGGCTTTTAATCAGTCTAACCTCAAAAAAATGTAGAGCGCGACTCTCTCGTCAATATTACACACGCCTTCTTTTATAATATATATATCATATATACGTGTATATATACACGGCACAGTTATAGCGCTACCAACAACGTGCACTCAATTGTGTATTCGTGAACGTGTCAATAAGAAGCGATAATTTGAAAAAATTCTCTATAACGATAGCGCGAACGTTCTTTCGATTCCTCACTGTCTTGCGTTCACTTTTCCAGATAACTCACGACAGAGAGAGAGGAACAGAGACGAAGTCAAGGTCCGCGAAGAGCAAAAAAATTCCGTCACAATATTTTCAAACACTCGTACACATGTACGCTCGTATATATCGCGACATTGCAAAGAAGCAGCAGCAGTTCAGACTTCGCCGTCGGCGAACCCAAGAGAGTGAGAGAGAGAAAGAGACAGAGAAAAAAAAATCACTAGGAACAGGTTTTCCCCATTCTTAATTTTCTCTCGCGCGCGAGCGCGCATACACGACGACCACGTGATCGTAAAGCTCGTTATTTACGATTTTGAATATCGCTCGCAAATTGTGTGTATGTATGTGTATATATGCATGCCCCATGTTTTTCATTGCGAAAGATAAAATATTTATTTGCAGAGTAATAATAATTGTAGACACGCGCGCGAGCGTGAGCTCGATACTGTTGATGTTCACGTTATAATATGTGTGTATTCTTCGTTTAATAATCTAAATATAAAACGCGTCCCGAGATTTATCGCCGGTCTCGATAAAACGAGGTAGTTTTTGTTAATTAGAACCTGAGAAAAATAGTGCCGGTGCGTATTCGTATATATATATATATAATGCTATTGAAATTATTGCGCCTTTGTCTTTCTTGGCTGTAATTAGAACGTATTACAGGTAAGAGAGGCGCAAAAAGTTTGATTTATAGGTGACAGTTATTTTGCGTTTCGACAATGCCGCGAGAGTCTGTATGTGTGTATGTATATATATCTTATTATTGCGAGAGTTTTAATTGATATAAAACGTTAATTATTTTAAAATTTATTTTTATTTTTGAGCATAAGCATGTCGCGTGAGTGCGACTCGATAAAGTATATAAATTTAGTCGGAGAAAAAGGTTTATCGTTTATTTTTCTGCCAAGATACAGCGGCTTTTCAAGGTCTAGTAGAGAAAACAAGAAGTTTCTGAAGATTCAACGTGTATGATTTTAAATACATTTAAATATATTTTATCGCGATGTGTGCCTTCGTTGCTCAATTAATTAGTCAACCATCTTGATTTAATACCTCAACTCATACTTTACTCTGTAAGATTGTTATTTATTTATTATATAAATATAGAAATTATTTCGTGTACTCTTTTAATCCGTTAAATGTGATGATAAAAGTATAATCTTTGTGCCGAAATTTCTTACTGAAATTAAAATGTAAATTTTACGATGCTGTCAAGTAATTTCAGTATAATGCTGTTATGTTATATGAAATGAAAAACAAGAGATTAACTGATTAATTGGTTGTATTAAAATTAGTTTTCATCTTAAATCTAAGAACTAAAATATTCTTAACGTATATTACGAAAGAATAAAAACATTTCTATTGCTGTAACCATAGGTTTCAACCGAATGTTATAGATTGCGGTTGTCGCACTGCAATTTCTGTTTTTTTTTCTTCTTTTTTTCTTTAATGGATAACTACAGACAAATACAACAGAAGTTTTAGAAATAATCGGAGTAGTGCTTCGAAAAGTGCTAATAACGCTTATAACAATCAATTTCCGTATTCGAGAAACATATAATTTTTTCAAAACAACCACAGTTTCAATTGCAGATGAGAATTGATAAACGCGTGCATAATCACTTTCAAAGAGACTCACCCTGTTAAGGTAATTGAAAGAAAATGTAATCCAACTGATTAAGAGTGGACTTATAAGAGTGGTAAGATATACGACTACTTATTATAAACATCATTATGACTTTCAAGCATGTGCTTCAGCAAAATTGTTAGAAGAACTCGTGAATGAGAGGCTAGATATGCTTGCTCGCGAACATAATCGCCACTTATACAAAGTACATGACTTAACAACAATGTGATCATTAAACATTAAAATTTTTGATAAATAGATTCTAAATTACTAAATTGGATCAATATGGTATCTATCATGCTTGATGTTTAAGATATATACAGTTTTTCTAAAGTTAGGGTTGATATTGTATTATCCTGAAAATGCATCACTTCAAACTCATACAATAATTGAATTTATTCTCAATCCAAGAATCACACCAGCATTTATGTTCAAGAATAATTTCTATACATTATATTGGAAAATGAACAGCAGTATTACATTTTAATGGAAAATGAACATTATCGCCACAACAGTAGAAGATCGTAAAGTATATGGTGGATTGCTTTTCAATCTTGGTATGAGTCAGAAGTACTTATGGAAGTTGAATGCTAAACGTTACAATTTTACCCATTGACAGTAAAAGCTGATATCATTAGCTTAAGTTATGATTAATACGTTAAAATTATGATGTTTTTCTTCGCGGTGAATTGATTTTTAAAAAAAGAAAAATGTTAAAACCCTGTATTTAGCATATTTAATAACTCTGTGCGTCAACCCTATATATACCGTGATGGTATACGGGTGTCACCTTGTTTTCATCTTATCCTAAAGCGCTGCGACTGTTAACGGAATTAGTACTACAGTATACGTTTTTGGATTTGAAATTTCGAACGTTCATAACTAAGGAAATATGAACTTACAGTTTCTAATTTAGTTAGAACTCATCGGAGTAGTTTCTGTGATAACTGTAAAAGTAAAAAAAAACTGAAGCATAGTTACTGCCCTTTTTTTTGGGTATCTTAAAAATGTAAAAGATTCTTCGTTCTCTATAAATCTATGAACTAATTTGTCAATTCAAATTCAACAATAATCGACTATATCGACTGTCTCAACAGAACGCGTGTATATAAACCTCGATTCTGAAATCCCGAAAAATGAACAACAACAAACTGCAAGAGACAAACCTATATATACACTTACTTCAAAACAATCACTCTACCTCTTAATCTTCTTCATCAACCTTTCCCGCCCATCCTACCCGGTGAAATCAGCTCCCATCCCGATCGAATCTCCTCCTTTCTCGAAAGCAAAACACCGCTACAATACCATCTCCTCCCTCTAAAAAAAAAGGAAAGAAACACTTCCATTCCCGGTATTATAAACTCCTCCGCACACATACATACATACACGCCGGAAAGACCGCGCGTGCAATTTCGCGGCGAGAGTGGAGGAGGAGGAGGAGGAGGAGGAGTGAAAAGCCGCCATACTGCTACCGCGTACTTACACACATATATACACGTACAGAGGCGCGAGAGAGTAAAAGCGTTACTGCGGCGGCGGCGAGTCAAGGACGTACGTTAAGCGGGATCTCGATCGCGCGTACCGATAAGCCGCAAAAGTTCCACACGCGTTTGTTGCAGCCTATAATACCTACTGCTGCTGTTGCTGCTGCTCTTCGCAATGTGTTTGTGTGTGTGTGTGTGTGTGTGTCTGTGATGCGAGGTTAATGCGCGTTGATGATTGGTTTTGAAGTTTTAGGCTATACTAGTGTAATAAATCGCCCTTGTGTATATTATACACGTATGAACGTTGTATATAACATTTTGACGTTATTGGTCCTATATTGTTAATCTCGGGGATGTAAAAAAGAATGTATGTATGAAAATAAACGCGTGTTCTTTTAAGTGAATTGTAAATTGCAACGAATTGCGTTGAGGAGAAAAAAATAAGAAAAAGAAATACGGCACCACAGCGTCAGTGTGACTTTGTTAATAACAACGATCTTTTTCCGCATCCGGCTTCTCGCGTTTTCTTCGAGGTATATAGAGAGATTCATTCGATTACGCGATCACGTCGTCGTGTACCGCGCGGTGAATTCGAGGTAATACCGAAAAGTTTATCGATCTTGTAGCGTTTCCCGTCGTCGCGCAAGGTCGCTCCATTCGGAATATATTTAATAAAAAAAAGAAGCATTTTATATATCGTTACGAGTATATACATATAAATTGCAATACATTTTTCAGCGTATAAAGCGAGAATCCAATGTACACGTCAGGTTTATATATATAGTCACGAGCGTATCCTTCTCTCTCTCGATGTCATTGAAAAATCGCCCGAGTTTGATGGATCGATCGGTTGATTTTGTACAGCCGCATCGAATTACCGGAGAGGAGAAAGACAACTGAAACGTCGTTTTGGTAAGCGAGAGTTGCTATGGCATGTCTGAATTCGTTTGAAATTCTATCTACACTGCGTTGACTTTGTTTTCGCGTATGAGCTTTTAACATGGTGGTAATATAGAGCAGCAGCGGTAAAGCGATTGTCAACGTAAGTTTTTCAATCGTTTCAGAGCAATTTCTAGCTTCACGGCCATCGATCAGTTACGTATTTTCAGCTGACGCGCGTTAAGTTTCGGTCCGTAAATTTCAAAAATTTTGCAGCAAGCTGGTAGAAGGGTTCGAGTAAGTACAGTGTTTTGTAAAGGAAATTGATATTTATTTTTATACGACCAACTACATTATTCATTGTACGATTTAAAAAAAAAACATACTAGCTATAAAGTATTTCATTTGAATTTCCAACAATTTAGAACACTTATAATTGATTACAGGGACACTCACATTCCTTATTATAAAATAGTATTAGACTTTTCATTTACATGCATCGTAGAAAAGATGCAATCAAATGAAAAATTGCCTCCGATCAATTCATCCTACAAACACCGAGCCATTGCAATTCCACCCAACACCTGTCATTCCCACTCCATAACCCCGAACAATTCACTATACACACACACACACATTCACACTCTCTACCCGAACCGAAGCTCTAATTTTATCGCTCGGCAGCGCTCTAGTCTGACAAAAACCGAGTAGAGTGTAGCTGTGCTCTCGCGTAGTTCTCTCTCTCTCTCTCTCTCTTTCTCCCACTCAGCTCGAACCCCGGGAAAAAAAGAAATTCTCGAGCTGCAGCAGCAGCAGCAGCGGCGGCGTCGGCACTTGCATAACAGCTCTGAAAAACGCTTATGAAATGGCTCAAATGAAACTCGAAAGTATCAGCGGCCACCGCCACCGTCGTTGTTATACTGCTCCTGCTGCTGTTGCTGCTGCTGCAGGCGCGCGCATGGTTTCTCAAATTCGTTTGGGTACAGGTACTTACATATAGCTTTGTATCTATACTCACTTATATATACGCAAAGGAAGTACGATCACGTGCATATCGTCGCGTGAAAAGAAAAAACAAAAACTAATGATAATCGTCGCGTGTGATGCGCGTTCTGTCTTTTGAATCGATGATCGAAGCAACTTTAGCTTGTTATAAAAAGGATTATTTAGCCGGCAAAATTATTACGCACGAGTGTAGAGCGTGTATATATAAGTATATACAGACACACACATACGTGCGCGAGTGCTCGTACGAATCCGCATTCCACTCGCTGCCAGGCTGCCAGAGCCGCGAGCGCGAGGTTGTGAAAGTGCGACTTTATCAAAACAGTTTGGACTTTCACGAGTACGCGCGTGTATATATATACATACATACACAGCGGCTTGGGAGCGTACGGTGATGGCGATTTTTCGGGATTCACTGCGGGGTGACGCGTGGGTGGAAGAGCGTATGCAGAGAAATTTACTATTTATTGGACGAGAGTAAAGTGTAAGCGAGCGGTTTATTCAGTTTATGATGTGAGTGGAGATGGAATTGTGTATGTCGATTGAAAGAAAAGAGTAGTAGGGTGAAAATAGAAATTGGGGAGGACGTGGTTAGGTGATGTTGATTGGTAATATATATATATTAACGAAGATGCTCGATTTCCCTTTTGATTCTGAGCCTCTCGGTTCGTCTTGCGACAAGCCGCGTCGTTGTATAGCCATTTCTTAAGTAACAGAGTTTTACAATCTTTAAGTGACCCAAAAAGAAACTCGCGCGGAACGTTCATTCTCAGTGTGTTTTAGAGAACACCGTGAGAGTAAGTGTGTATTAAAATAGTTAATATTATAACTACAGTTGAGTTATAAAAATGTCATTACGATATTCATGTTCATTAGAAAATTTTATCAGGTTGTACTTTATTAATATAATCGTGGCAACTGTAATAGTATACGAGTTTGCTAGAGAAGTGGCAAACGGTCAATTAGATTCATGAGTGAACCCCTGTTTTTCTTATATATTTTGAACCCGAACGAATATCTTGGGTATTTTTGCGAAAAAGCCTAAGACAAATGTTCGTTATTTGTACTAACAAAATTAAAATTGCAAATTTTCATTCTTAAAAAAAAAACTATTTTCGAGAAAAAATGTCTCTAAAATTTGAAAAATCATGATTTTTTCACTTTTTGACCTTTTATAAGGGAGAGGGGGGGGATTTTAATGGACGTCTGAATTTATAGATAGGCGTTGTTTTTAGAAGATTCGGAAAATGAGATTTCGGAATTAGAACATCATCTGACGTAAGCATCCATTTTCCGAAATGTTAAAAATGTAACACATAAAAACCCAAAAGAATTTTCACATAAAACTATAATATTTTTATATAATCCGTAATATAAATGTTTCAAAAGTTAGTTTTGTAAATTAACATATACATAGAAAATGCAGTTATTTAGATAGTGTTATAACTTCAACTAACAATCGTGCAGGAATAAATGTTTCATTTCATTCGGAACTTTATTTTTATAACATATAGTGTATTAATAATTTTATGCAATCTATTTTAAATTTCTCTAGGTAGATGCTAATTTTCTTAAAATTCACTTTCACTCTTAATATCTTTTCTGAAAATAATTTCGTTAATAAAAATTTATGGTTAATTATTGCTGAAAAGTATCAAAAATGTTCCTATAATCAAAGGATCAAAATACATTAATACTTCGGTTCATTTATGGACCTTAATCTCGAACTATACAACGCTGTAAGTCAAGTACAGCTATGGTATTACGTATAAGACGGAGTTTTTTAAGAATCACTTAAATTTCTAAAGGAATGAAAACCCTAAACTAAAAATAATTTTCTCTACATTCTAAACATCAGACCGATACACTCAACGCACACCGAACCCAAAATATCCCCATTTTCATTGGACCTAAACCTCGATACTCCTCACCGCATTGAAAAAGAAAAAAGAAGCAACCTCATCTCATTGTCCTTAAATACCGCGTCCATTTTTTTTCTCTTCCACCCGACCCATTCACCATGCACAACTTACAACAATCCATTCGTCTATACATCGTGTGATCCACTTATTGTAGAGGCAAAACGAAAAAGAGGTGTGGGCCGTGCACTCGCAGTGTTGTTGTTGTTTTACGTTATATATACACACACAGAGATCGGAAAAGTCGGATAAATCAGTACGCGCGGCCGTACAGGCGGTAAAAAATTTCAAAGTGAAATCAGTAACAGCGGCGACGGCGGCGACCGATGGCAGTTTGTCTCCCACTGCTGCTGTTAGTAAGAGAACTGGAATTTTCACTCGCGGCGTTCACGAGGAGAAGCAAAAGTGCGATCGGTGTGTTTTGATAAATACCAATTGCTCTTGGCAACTCTCTCGTTGTCGTTATGTATACGTATTCGATTGACTTGGCTTTTGTCTATATAGATTTCGAGAACATTTTTAAAGGCACGTATACTAGAAACATTTTTAGATCGACTGTACAGAGTCGAGCAACACACCGAGGAGAGTCGAAAATATAAGTATACGTCGGAAGAACAGATTTGTATTCCGCATAGGAGAGCGAGAGGGAAAGCGAGATATATATATGTAAAAGATAGAGATATAGACGCGCGCTCCGCGGTTCTTTGTGTGTAACACACGTCACCGCGCGCGACGCTAATCTTCTTCGACGAGTATTAGATAGCCTAACGTCATTGAACTTCGTTGAGTTATGTCATCGAATGTCACCAAGCAACGCGCGCATCTTTTCTCTCTGTGTTAGAGCACAACCCTCGCGGCGTTACATCAATGCTAATCGCAAACCAGCTCTCTGACAATAATTTACACGCACTATATATACCTCACATTTCTCACACGTATATATATTACCGCTTATATCCATTACCATTTCGAGCTTCTACCACTACTGACATATCTACATACACTATTCCAAAACCCATTCAATTAGCACGCATGCAGCAACCAAACGCTCGTCAATTTACTTCCCTATAGTTCCGTATCACAACCGCACTCATCGATCCTCCAACCCATAACCGCGACGCGACCCAACAACAACAACAGTAGTAGTAGTAGTAGTAGTAGTAGCGACACGATATATATCCTCTCGACCAAAACAAACCCATGCCGTCGACGACGCTCACCCGACTCGACACCGAGACCTAAAAAACCCCTTCCACGTCCATCAGCGGCACCAGTATATATATATATATACACATCGTCGTACCTGCCGCTGTTGCGTTCTCTCCTCCTCGCGATCGACGAAAAGAAAAAAAAAGGCGAACCACCTCGCGGCTTCGGCGGCGGCGGAGCTGGAAAATGGTTGTACCGTTCGCCGTGCCACTTATCGCCCCGAAGAAAACGCGCTCCGGAATCCGTTCGCCGTGGCGATGCCACGGAATGCGGCGCAAGGAAGAAGTAGGAGGCCGTCGTCGTCGCTACCGCCACCGTTGCCACAGTGTCGAGGTTCTTCTCGGTTTTGAAATTGTGTCGAATCGAGAGGAAGAAGAAGAGGAGAGGAAGGAAGTGACGTGAGAAACAGTCGAAACTGTATCGATAGGGAAGGGAGTGATGAGCAAGGAAGTTTTTGGGGTCATGTGAGGTAACAGGGTAATCGGTATGGGATAAGATGACGTGAGAAGATGTGTGGGTATGTATGCACTTGTTGTGATGGGTGTAGTGTGGGTGGGGATGATGTATATGCGTATGTATGTTCTTTGGGTCGGTAGAAAGTTATTAAGAGGTTGCTTGTGTACTTCGTTTAAATTTTTATGTAACTATGTAGAATTTTATTCGTTTGCATTTTATTTTTTATGAGTACACTCATTTGGTACCAGATATATACTATTGTATGTCGTAAAGAAAAATTCCATACGTTCCCGCGGGTAAATAATGATTCTGTACAAGTTGAATTTACTTAATACAAGTAAACAATATACTTAAAGTAAATCAGACTTTTTTTTTGTTTTTGTTATAATATTTTTTCAATTTAGTTCATATATTTACATTGTCACTCACAGATCATCTGTACATACATTATCATCGTCATACATATATATATATATATATATATATATATCAAACGCACAAAGAAGAAACAGCTTATAATTTGACGTAAGGATCGTCTTTTATCGCACGACAACGCTGTGCTTAGAAAACATTTTGTAAAAGTGTATATACAAAGTATAGAACTGAAAGAGAGTAAAATCAGCTGTCGCGAATCGCACCGCCAAACAAACAATGCTACACATACTCTACACGCGTAATGCAAACATTAGATTTGCACAAGTATACTTATATATTATTACTCGCATGCTGCTGTGGCTATTTTAAAATGTTTACACGCTCGTAGTAGCAACAGCAACCGCCACGTGGACTTTGATCCGTCAATTTTAATGTCTTCGGCTATATAACGCGTATAGTTTGTTTGTGTGTTCGTATAAATAATTTCAAGTTTACGCGTTAATCGATAATACAGCTCAACTATGTACCAAATACACGTGCGAATTTTGGTTGAGAAGAAAAGAAAAAAAGATGAAACTCCGTACGTGTATTTTGGAATGTTTAATAGTGCTACGTTGGTATATTAATACGTTAGTTTCTCGCAATTTAATTCGTGCCACTTTGAAATATATGCTAATTCGCCTAACTGGACTCGGACGATGCCAGCCGTCGGAGATTTTTGGTGGATCCTTCGCGTGCGCGTTCGTGGCAATTATGTATCGCGCGTTAGTTTCGCGAATATAAGTTGCTACGCGCAACACATTGACGTCAATTCCGTATTATAATGTACGGATGACGAGACGTCTAACGTTTTGGTGAGACTTTTTTTTCAACGATTAGGCGAAGTGGTTTTTTTTTTGTTTGAGAAAGAGGAGAAGAGAGGATTTACGGTTTTGAATTTAATGATACGGACATATGTAGTTATTTGAATCGTTGAAGTGTAAAAGATATACGAAATTTAATTCGAAATCATCTTTCGGTCGATAATGCAAAAGAGCGATAAATGAATAAGGAAAATCACGTTTTCGAGTTGTTATGATTAAACTTCAATGTTCAGTTTCAAACCTACACGATTATATGTATATATAAATAAATTAAATTTTCAAGTATTAAAATATTTAAAAAAAATTAAATTGATGTACATTAGTATCACTTGAATTTTTATACAAAATAATAAGAAAATCAATAGAGATTGTTTCAGTTGATCAAATATATTGATCAAATACATATATACTCTATGTTTAAAGTCACTACAGATAAGATACATCTTAACATCGTTTATAAATATCGTAATCGCATTCATAGTCTGTAGTGGCATTGAAGAAGAATCTTTTTTAACATATAAGAATAAGAAGAAAAACAAAATTGATTTTACAGTCAAAATTACCGGATCGGTCGATTCAACCTGGGCATACGCTTTTTTGGCGTTTGATTTGGCGGAAAAAATAATTATTCAAGATAACATTTGTGTGTACAAATTTTTTAAAATGACTTTGGCATACAGAGCGTATATTATATATATATAAAGCGAGCTGAGATAAGATTGTAACTAATTTTTTTTCCTTTCTTTTACATGCAATCAAATAATTTTGTACAAAAATATCGTATATTCTGAGAAAACAATTTAAACTTGAGAAAAATGATATCATAAAAGACGGTTTCAAGCAAATTTTAATTATTTCCGAGAAATCGGGTTTTTTTTTTAACTTCATTATTACGTTATTCAACTGCTCAGAAAACCACAGATAAAATTCCAACTAGATTTATAATATATATAATTGTGAATTACCGCTCTAATCAAAATATTTGACATTGCGCAACGGAAACGAGTTTATATTTTCAATTCGTAGCATATAAGCGACTGTGCACGGGACTTGCGCAATATTTGCACCATTATCATTTTTCTTTTTTTCGGAATTCCCCCACGGTTTTGACTATATATGCTTTTGCAAATTCTAAAAAAAAGTGTGCCACGAGGATTCAGTCAGTTTACGAATATATCTTACGAATTACGTCTTCTTTTATTTTTTGTTTCAAGAAACGCGCTATTCCACGTGCCACTTTGTCATGAGGAATATCTTTATAGGATTGAAAGGCACCGTTTGATCAATCTAATGGGGACATCATTTTTTTAATAGTGTATATGAGTATAATATGTATAATTGTCGAGTAAAATATTTCACAATAACGTTAAATTTCCACGAGATACAAATACTTTCCAACTTGGAGTGAAGAATATATAAAGATATTACATCTAAGTATTTCGCATACTTATTTTACAAATAGAGAATGAGCTCGTACTTATCTGCTGAGCTAATATTATTGGAAGGTTTGAACAGATGGTCGCGCATCCTCTTCAAACGTAATAAAATATATAACGATCTTAATGTATATATTGCGAAAGTAAAGGTTTCGTTTAATTAATATAGCGTATACGTGTCGCGTATTAGTAAAAAAATGGCGTTAATTTAGACTAGCCGACGACTCAAATGAAAACTTATTCTTTTCTTTAACGGATAGATCTCACCTAATGATAACTAACGTATTATGAAAATGAGTTCGACAATGTTAGCAGCAGCAGCAGCAGCTCTACATACAATGCGCGCTATTGGGAAAGCTCTCTAGAATTTGTTCACTCTGCAACATTATAAGTTAAAGAAAAATACACGAGTCATAAATAGCTCGAGCTTTTTTTTAACACCCGAGCAGTGATAAATAATTATGCAAAGTAAGTGATTGATATTTTTACTGACGCAGAAACGTCACTCAGAAAAGAACCGACAGAATGAAAAGAAAAGGAAACTCGGTTGGTTTAACATTGATTTTTCGCATAATGTATATATGTATATCTATATACATATATTCAAATTTTATTCATTACATCAGAGCGCCACGCTAAATCTATATAATTTGATCTTTTACCTACACACACAAAAGCATAAAATCTCTGCCATCTCCTCCAAAACCAATAAGAGAGAGAAAAAAAGAGAGAGTCGAGCAACTGGCGAACTGCAGTCCCTGTAAGTATACACACACGTGGTATATAACACACAACGCTAGAACAACTCTCGGCGGTTTCGAAATTATTCATAAACCCGCAGTACCGGCCCAGAAAAACACACCCACACTGACATACACTCACACACATACACAGCTGGCCGAAATTTCATTAATCCCAGTAGTGCTCTCGCTTTATATATACACACATACATACACGTCCTTTTTGTTTTACCCTCTCTTTCTCTTGTGGACAGACTGCAGGTAAACAGACACGGGCGCATTCGAATATATACGTATACACGAAGAGAGAGAGAGAGAGAGATAGAAGGAGAAACTGCGGCGAAGGTCGTTGTCGATTTGGCGCGGTGCGCGCGTTCTATTAGGCCGTCTTACATATACATGTTCGTTCGCGCGCGCCGGAATTTGTTTTCGGCGATGTATAGATATATAGTGTGAATATATATGTACACACACACACACACATAGTGATAGAAACTTACTATACTTTTGATGTTGTTTATTGCCGGTGAGGACTGCAGGAGATTAGATATGCGCCGATTATACCGCGAGGTTATCGTGCGATTTTCAACTGGTAGGTAGCTCCGAGAACGAGGAGAGTAGCTTTTGATGGGTATAATTTTTTTAACCTTTTTTTTTATTCAGTATAGATACAACGGTGCAATTTTTTGCGTTATTGAATCATTCGTTCACAACGTACTTGGTATATAACTGTTGATGTATTATAAAAAATGTTCAATTATAAAGAAATTAATTAGGAATCTTTATCCGCTCGGTGATACACACATATATACCCACACACACACCGCACGACGAATTCGGTCATATACGAGGAACCTACTTTTCGAGCGAAAATGCAAATTTACGAAAGTCGCACGGTATATACAATCACGTTCTTTCTTTTTTTCAGGTTAGACGCCTGTCGCTTGTATAAATCTCTCGCTGATCGCCATCATCATCATTATCATCATCGTCACGTGTGTGCCTCACTTATACTTTCCACAACTCGCAATATTTATCCAAACTAAACATACCTATAATGTCAGTATCCCACTACGCACGTATAACACTTTCTATATACACACACACTTGTATAAAAAAATTCATCGGCCCCGATAAAACTCACGAAATAGCTGTCCGACTTGCGTTTATCAGTGGTCCGCTCTATTCTTCCTTTTACTTTGACTTATTAATCCACAGACCCGTGGTCAAACAACCATATACTAAAACCCTATAGGCGGTTCATCTGTATACATATATATATATACATACATAACCCTATGCGGCTTTACTGAACTATATATATATATATATATATATATAGACACACAGAACAGTTTATATGACGCAACAGCAACGATGATATTTCCATATCGCGGGCCGCGAAGAGTGAAAAGGAGAGCGAGGCGGCCGTGACTGCGTTTTTTAAAAAGTATATACATATACGCGTGTGTGCACGGTTAGTATATATATATAGAGTGGGACTTGGTTTGACAGTGAAAGTAGTGCGAGTATATATCAACGACGACGAGAATTTTTACCCGGAGGGGTATACTCAGTTAGTTGCATATACGTTTTGTTTACGTATATACGCGTGTATAGAAAACGCACGTAACAACGAACGAACTCGAGGACAAAGGCCGAAAATCATGCGACCGCTATATAGAGATAGAGAAAAGTCATCGTTAACTTTCACCGTATACCTACGATATATAATAGACATATATAGTCTTCACACAGTCCAATTCGATAAACTTGTATATACCACAACATGTTACAAATGCGGGTTCCCCTCCGCGGTGCGACATCATTATGTTATATATGTTCGCAGCCGCAATCGGCGCACAGAGAGAGAGAGAGAGAGAGCTGATAGTCACGGTAAACAAGCTCGCGCGCTCGTGATATGTAAACACGCGCGCGCGCGAGTACGGATTCACAGTAAAAAGCTGCACATCGTGATACGCGTTCTCAAAAGCTTCATCAAGTTTCATATCCTATATATAGTATACTATACTTGCGAGTGTCAACGACAGGTTGCGCGCGCGTTCGTAAACATACATGAGAGAGAGAGAGAGAGAGTGGATGTATAACATTTCGGTAATTAGAAAACAGGCAATCGAGATCTCGCGTACCTACATATATGTCATGTATGTGACAATGATTGGAGCATACGTACATGTGGATTATGTGTATGAAAATGATTAGAACGAACTGGTACACTTATACATATATACGCAAGCGTCAACTGCGGTTTTCGTTCCTGTTTTTTTCCATACGCCACTGCTCAGCGCGACGCCGAAAAATCTCCGCCACTATCACTATTATACGTGTATATGTGTATAGATATATATGTATACTAAGAAAAGTCGGTCGCCGGTCGCCGCCGCGCGCCGCTGGCGAGAGTAGTGTGCAGTAAGTATATAGGAAGGCGAAGGCAAAAGTCTCGCGCACTCTCCAAGTAGAATATATATATATATATATATATATATATCGTCACGCTCACTTCGCGTGCACATGTATATATATGTATATACGAGTAGGTATATATATATCTTAGCACAATAAATCAGTATAGTATACACTGTATAGTGTGACGCGACCTCGGAGGTGCGCGTTTTTCGGAGTTTTCCCGCGCGGGAAATTCAAACGGAGCTGCGTCGCCGGTCGAAAGGAGGTTATAACATGGAAGAAGGAGTAGAAAAGCTTTGCACGCGCATGCATTGGGATTATGTATATTGTAGATATGTGACCCACGTGTATGTGTATGTGTTATATATATATAGTATACCTACTCAGTATGTATATAGGTACACGCCCGCTCTGCTCTCTTCTTCGGTGTAAACTTCGCGCAGCAGCTGAACCCGCAACGTCTCGTTCGCTCGGCGTTGCCGAAAACAAAACTGCACTTCCTCTTCACATTTTCATCGCACTCGCGCACTCAACGTCGTCAAGAGAGACAGACTTCCTTATCCGTGCGGCCAGGGGGTGAGAGAGGGGAGCACCTCTCGCCCGAGAAAGTGTAAGTAAGCAAGCAAGCGTGTACACGTATATATGTAACTCCACGTCGGTCTTCCTCTCGCGTACTTCTTACTTCACGATGTACAACCACAGCTCTATACGATCTTCAATCTGTACACATACATATGTATACGTATGTATACAATACACGCACACACAGATACACACCGCGCACTCACTATATAGGTATATATATATATTATACGAATTAAGTGCCGCTGCTGCTGCCACTGTGGTATAATGCGCATGCGCGCAGCACTAACTCGCGCGCGGGCGGGCTGTTTAAAGAGCGCGCTCTGTCCGTCCGACTGTCTCTTTCTCTCTCTCTCTTTCTCTCTTGCTCACACGCGCACGCGATCTCGGTATAAACACGAGGAGAGTCGCGGCGGGACTGACTTGGCTCTCTCTCGCGTGCGCGCGCCGCGCCGCGAGCGAGCCACAGGTGTCATCGGTCGGGAGAGAGAGAGAGAGAGAGAGAGAGAGCGCGGTTTCTTCGACTCCCACTTCGCGACGATGACGGCGGTGGCAGCGGCGGAGGCAACGGCTTGCGTGTGCCTTTTCCCTGCGTTACATATATATATGTAGCGTACGTATATAAGTGTATAGAACGGAGTGCGTGAGAATTTCGGGGGGAGCGCCGCTGAGTGAGCGCGCGGCCTTGACTTCGCAAGTAAGTGAGGTGGGGGCCGCAGATGGTGAGGGGTTGGTTTTGGAGAGAGGACATTTAAAGGGATGCTGGAAGGGTAGATGGCGATGGGTTTTTTTTTCTTGAAGGGTGGAAAGATTGATGGTGTATGGCGCTGAGTTCGATGGGATTTTGTTGGGAAAAATGAGATTAGCGGTAGAGGCAAAATTCATGTTTAATGGAAAGAAGATGGTCGACAAGTTTTTTCGTGTATTGTAATTTGAGGAATTGTGTCAACGAAGCGACTTTTTCGAGAGTATTTTAATATTTTGCTCTTCGCAAAAGTGAAACTCTATTATCTGTTTTGGAAGGGAGAGATATTTCACCAGTGTGGTAAAATTTTGGATGGGTAGTTTTTTCAGAACATATGCGATATCGAACAAAGGATATAATTCTACTTTAAAATTAATTCGATATATATCTTTTTATTTTTCGATTGCGCTAAGTTTGCATCCGTTTTGCAATGTTCTTTCTTTTTTATAGAATTCTAACGGCGAAATTTTATTTTACGATGTCATCTTCAAACTCAAGCTATTTTACTTATTTATTTATTTATTAAAAATATTGTTATTATAAATTATAAATCTCATGCTGTTAGAGTTAAAATTAATAATGAAAGTGTAATTGATAGGCAAAAACTACAAAGTGTGGAAGATAAAGACGGAATTTCTTGCACATAAAAAAAAACATTGGATGCGTCTATACTTTTAAAGATCAACTTTCTGTTTGGACAATAAAGGCGAGTACTTACATGTGTATGAAAGATGTACAATGAAAAGCTATTAAAATAGAAAAAGAACATGCGCATTATTTAGCTCTTCAAGTAGACTTTGCCGAAAACTGGACTGAGATTTTCAATAAAACATACATCTTATAATATAAAATAGTTGTTTTCTGCTACTAAACACGGTAAAGGAACTGTAGATAATATGATTGACCTTATAAAGCATTAGGTTAGTTCCTATTATCTTCAAAGGCCCTTTAAAGAAGCTGTAGAAAATGCTACTAATGCAATTATATATTATAATAAAAATAATTAAGACGTTGACATAGAAGTATATAGAAAAACTAAAAATGTTCATTGACTGAAGTGCCAAAGTATCACGGAATTAAAAAAAAACGCATAAGTGGATTTAAAAAATATATAAAGATAAAGCTTATTGTGTTACATTCAACACTGCTGATCGTCCGCTTACGTTAAAATAAAGAAAAAACCAGGACAACCACCAAATTAAAATATTTGGAAAAAGTATTTGTATTGTTCCCTGATAAAAACGTTAACGATATGTTGGCTAATTGTTGAAGTTAAAAACGTCGCACTAACATTATTGCGTTGTTAAAGATAAATATTCCATCTTTGTTGATAAGAACATATTCTATTGTAAACATTTGAACACGTGATTATAATTTTCAATATTTTTAATAAGGTTCAAATATTGATTATTATTTATTCGTCACGAATAAAAATACGAAAATATCCAACCATGTTGTCTCGGAAACGGCAAAAGCGACAAAATCAGAATCAACATAATAAATAAACGACAAATTAGCGAAAAAATATCATGCTATGAAATACTTGAGTTCTGTTGATTTTAGCATGTTTGCTTGCTGTGGCGATGATCGTATGTCGGTTTTTGGGACTACGGTCAGTTTTTGGGATAAAGTCTCTACGGCCTCTTCGAGCGACAAATTACTGACAAATTAGTGACAAATTCTTAAACAAAGTTGAGGTTGCTAAGTCACTTCGTTCAAAAGTTAGATGGGTGGTTATCGTAGCTTGATATCACGGTGGAGTAGGCATTGTTTCTCGGAAACGGCAAGAGCGATACAATCAGAAACGGTGCATCAAATTATCGACAAATTAATAACAAAATATAGGATAGCTACCGATTCTACCTTATGAGATGAACGCCGCATCATGATATACATAAAAAATGAACCCCTATTTTGGATTTTGTTGATTGGGCCCTAGGTACAAAAATAGAGGAGTTTTTCGGAATATCTTAAGGAGATAGGTGTCCACGGAGATCTAAATAAGTCGATAGCTAAAAGTGTTTAAATCATCATACGTACATAAGCCTTAAATTAACCTGTGATAATTTGTTTAAAAATATTGGTTTCTCCAAAATTTATAAAGAATCAAAGGCAACGTAGTAAAGTAGTTCAAAATTTCTCTGGTCTTCTATTTGATAATATAAGCCATTTTTTCGTTGTCGTTGATTCGTTATAATATTCTAAGAAATCAATATTTTTGAACGAATCAAAGCTTTAATTAATGCTTATTCTATCAGCTTACTTTTTACTTATGTATGATAATTTTGATACTTTTATCTATCAACTTACTTAAATCTCTGTGGACACCTATATTTCCTCTAAATATTCGAAAAACTCCTCTATCTTTGTCCCTAGGGTCCAATGGACAAAATTCTAAAACTGGGATTCATTTCTTGTCACAAATAATAACATCCTGAAATTTTAGCCAAATCCATGATCCGGAATTGAAACAGTTTCCTTGCGAGTAAAAAAGGTATAGTTTCCTGAAACTAGGAGGTCTGTGCCCTCTTGTAAGTAAAAAATTTGTTTCTACATAATACATACGACGATCGCATTATTCAAAAGACAATCATTTTTATACATTAAGTTTTTATTATAATTCGAGTCACAAATTTCACTCTGGCGAGATTATAAGGCTCTTCCGAGTATTGATTATGCCTAAAAATTCATAATACGGTTTGAAGTTGACCTTGAGAAAAAAATGTCTAAAGTTAAGATTTTGTAAAATAAATTAAGCATTGCAAAGTGAATGCAATTTTAATGCAATCGATAAAGAAACAAAAACGCGTCAAATAATTTGTAAAGTAGAATCACGCCCTTCACATCCAAAATGGTCAGGGATGTAGGCATAGTCTGGCTGTTCGATTTGAGATGGATTCGGTTCAAAATATTTGCCACATTAGATACTTTAAATTTCAAACTAAGCTGACTGAGAACTATTAGAAAAATAATTCTACAATAATATTTTAAATTTCTGCATAAATTTTCTTACAGTTTTTATATGTTATACATTTTACCCTTTCCGAAAATTTACTTCCACATCAGAAGATATAATTATTTTTTTTCAAATCTTCTGAAAAAATACCCATCTGTAATGTCAGCTGTCTAATAAAATACCCCCCACTCCCTGAATCTTTTTTATTTACTATAATCTATGATTTTAATTTACAAGTTGTGTCATATTTAACTCTGAAAAAGATTTTTTATTTCAGATCAATTTTTCATGTTTGGTTTTCTATTTGCTTCAAGGAACCCTTTAATGAAATGTCGAATCATTGATAATTATAACTTTAAAAACTAGTTATCTATAATGCATTTTAAATTGTAATTTATAATCCATTTAAGTGTAGCTAACAGAAAAATCTATATACTATTAACATAATTTTTTACTTGGTGTTTAATACTTTGACGCATAATATTAATTTTTTACATAAAGTGAAACTATGTACTCTTGCAAATATGATTTTAATAATATATAGTATAGCATGAATTTATAGTTAATTATATGTAGCATGAGTAATAGATGAATCATAAATGAAATTACAGGATTTTAATAAATGTAATGACTTGTAGTTTTTCTTGATAATTTGTTCCTACTAATTTTAGTATTAAATTATGAGTATAAATTTTATGAATAGTAATAACAACTACGGTAATAAAAGGTATTTGATTTGTATTTTATGAATTTTTATTAACGCGCGGAATAATAATTTTTAATATCAATGAACTAGTTTCAATTAGAATATTTTAATGAAAATTATTGGCATTTGTATTTTTATTTATATTTTAGAATGGTCGGTTGAATGCATGGTTTAATTGTTTGCAAATTACGAAATTTGTTCAGTATGTAACTACCAGTCTGTCTTGTAAAACTACCACAATCTGCAAAAAATTAAAACTATCATACTTTACAGATAATTATACTATACATAAAGTGTAATAATTCGATATGCATAGCAAAATTTCTCCTATAAAGTATGGCAATTTTTAGGTCCCTATACAATTTCCGATAACTTAACCAGCCAGAATAACATAATGTTGTAACAAAATCACTATATAATTATTTTTACTAAACTTCGTCTCCTTGTACTAACTGTTATCGATAATTCACACGCATAATTTCGTTTTCAACACAAGAACAAACTTTGTTACTATGTCCGATATACCCAGCCAATTTAGCATTACTATCGCTACAAGCTTGAATTTACCAACCCATCGGCGCATAACAATGTCCCACTCGCCGTAAATTCTTTCATAAACAGAGAAAAAAACACGCCTCAACTATTACTTATCTCAACAGAAAAGAAAGAATAGAAACGCTCAGAACCGTTAAAACCATCTCTTCCGGAATGGAAACACACCGCGCGCCATTCAATTATCCTTCGCACATTGTGTTCCCGCGTTTTGACGGCCATTGCGCTTGTTTATCTTTATATAGACGTGCGCACACGAGCACAATGTTATATACCGTCAGCAAATTAACATCTCATTTTTTTCCTCCCCATAGGGAAAACTCGCCACGGCATTCGTTTTAAAAATAACGTGTTACAAAATATACATTACACACAGACTATCTGGAAATATATTTTTTTTTATCCTTTATCTGCGCGCCTATTATCGTAATCGTGAAACTTCACTTAAAGAGTAAAGAACTCTTTCAACACCTTCTCAATGAAAAGTTTCGTTTGTATAATTCCTCTGTATATACATATATCTATATACACCGAATAGATTTTCCATGCACTGCAGCCTATCGGCACGCGCGCGATTATTCAACAAAATCGTTCCCGCAACCGCGCCGACCTTTCCGTAACAGCAACTTTGCATCTTTATCACACATACACATACATATATACATAGACTTACACACCAATGCACCCACCGAAACCGCAAACAAAGTTGCACCTCTGTGGTTCATTACAAAGTGCTCGCGCCCATATACACGCGGGGTTTCATGAAAGATTCAAGCCCCGTATATATATGTACCACCCACTGAACCCAGCAATTTACCTGCACTTACCCACCTTTATTACCAATTCCTACATGCACACACTACTACTATTACTACCACTTGCGTCCCGAAAAATCTTGTATATTTCCAAAAATCTTGATGTACTTTCACGAGGCAATTATTTTTTTTTTTTTTTCATATAGCTTCTTGCCACGGATCCGTTCGCTACTTTCACTTCTACGCTGCTGTTTTAAATATTTAGAACTCCGCGCGTGCCCATTGTTTTACGAGCTCGCGAGCACGTATACATATATATATATATATATATATACCTATGTATGCGCTTATATGTATATATAACGGAGACTATTGAAATCTTTCTCTGCGATTGTTCGTTTCCTATATACATATATCTATCTATTATCGTTATTTCTGGTAAGTAGCAGAAAAGTTTTTGGCATATAAGCGTTATTTCTGCGGGAAGTACCAGAAGTGTTTTTAGTATACAAGCATGATTTCTGATACTTTGCTAGAGTCCAAACTTTGAGAGTTCGGCCACAGGAGGGGTATTATTTCTTTAGTCAAGCGGTCAAACTCTGGCTGAAGGGGATTGAGATACCAGAAAACAGGGTTACCGATCTTTATATATGTATATAAATATACATACATAGAGATTGTTATAGGCGCTATAGGTAATATGGGGTATACACGAGGCGATATTCGAAAATGATTAAAATTTTCTGACTAATATTATATATTCAAGTATTTTTTCGTTATGGGTTCGCGTGATATGTCATCTCAGCGGTATATAGTGTGAATATGCGAAATGCCGCTATTGTTAGTGCCGTAAAATGGAAAACTACCTATACGGAATCACGTAGAAACGTGTTAAAAAAGTTAAACGTATATATTTACGAGTGATTGTTCGCGGTATGCTTCACGAGATTATAACGCGTGAAAGCATCGAATATTACTCTAAGCCGATGAATACGAAATATCACTTTTCCCGTGCACGCCGCATTAACGCGATTACTTTCGAAGTCCATTACGTTTTTTTTTCATCGCCATTACGCCGTTACGTAAGTGACTATAAGATATACAAGACGATACTCGTTACATCTGCTCTTTCACTGCTTAATTTTTCCTCGGAATAGACTGGTAAAGCTTAACAGACGATTGCAGAAGCGAAAATTTGTTTTTTCGATACGAGCTGTACTATTATAGCTGCGTTGCTGTCGTATACCAATAAAGATATATTTATACGCTTGTTTGTAATATTCACGCGACCGATGATCAAACACCCGTTACTTTTTGATGAATGAAAATTGCCGTTTTATTCAAATCTTCTCACTAATTCCGAGCGTGTATTATATACATACACAGACACAGACACAGGTTTACAGTTTTATATAACAAGACGCTTTAAAATTTTGGAAATCATACAAAATTTAGGTTTAAACCCGCGAGGTGTTTTATGTTGGTTATCGTTCGTCGTTTATTAATAATGCGACTTAGATGATCTAACTCGTTGAGAATTCAACTTTCGCGAGATTTGATGCAAGAGATCTGGGTTTAAAGTAGAACGATACAAATGTAATCATCTACAGCATTACAATTTAATTATACCAAGACGAATGATCAATGATGGTTATGGCTGGAAAAGAAACTCGAGGTCATCCGTTTTGTCTTTCGCTTCTCTCTCTCTCTCTCTCTCTCTCTCTCTCTCGCTGGTATGCTAAAATGATTGATTTCGGCGTATTTTTCAATGCTATAATTGTTCCCGAAGAAACTTGACGCGCGTCGTCGATTTCTACACGGAAGAATTAGCTGCGATCTAAATCCCGCGGACCTACATTATACAGAGATTCTGATAGCAAATAAAAAAAAACGTGGACTGCAAAAAATCTGTGACAATAAACGTATTGTTTTTAAAAATTGTGTTAGTATTCATTCTATAAAGTTAACAGAATGTTTATTAATACGTTATATTCAATGAAAAATCTCGCAAGTTAAAAAGATAAAGTTACAGAGAATAAAATAAGATTGTACAAGGAAACGTTTATAGTATTATTTTCAGAAAATTGCCAACCAATAAACTAAAATTAAATTTTATACATTACGTAATCGAGCCGAACAAGATTCTAGTTTCGTAACAGACCGTTTCTTTGCACAAAGTTAGCAGCTTGCTGGATTTTCCTTCACATACCGTTTTCCACGCGTAACGGAAGTTATTATTTGCTTTGCTTTACCTTTTCATCCGAGTCTATAGACAGCTTGTACTTAAAATATTTACATACAAATATACATAAGTATAATTATGAAATGAACTGTATGTCATATAAATTTTAGTATCTATTTGATTTTTAACTATTAGTTCTGTTATAGTTGCTGTGATAATTGCGTGAATATTCAAGTTTCAATAAAAATGGTTAATTTAAAGTTTTATGTACTTACTTCTTATTTGTGGAATACTTATGTCCACGATGTTGAAGTTATAGGTCATAATTTTAAATGTAACACAAATAATATTATTTTAACACTTTATTGTAACACCCAAATGTAAAATTCGAAATGTCATTTCTTCTAGTAAACTTAAAATAAAGTGATAATGTAGTTTAATGGATAGATTCAAAAATTTCATTTAGTAAATATAAGAAAAACATACGCTTTAAATCATCTTATATACTTAAACTACGTATCTTTCTCTCTCGTTCTACATTTATTATAAAAGTTACTTTTAAAATAAGTCAAATAGATATATTTTTATTCAAAAAACCAATGTATCTTATGACAAAAACATACGCACGCATTGCGCCACAAAACCCAGATGCAATTACACATTATACTCTCATCCTCAATACACACTTTCTTTTTATACCTTTCTCACCCTATCGCTCTTTTTACTCTCGAATTATCTTTTACATCTATGTGTGTGTATATATATATATATAATTATATACTTCAATTTTACGTATTTTTGCCATTTTGCATTTCTTTAATCTGTTTTTGTCTAAGAGATTTACTTATTACACATTTTAGAAGAACTTGCTTCTAAAATAAATTCATTGTTTCTTTTATATTTTATAAAAATGAATTAAAATTTATCGATATACATTGGTTTACTAAAACTAACTATTGCATCGAGTAAATTTTTTTAAAAAAGAGAGATCGAAGAATAATTTGTTTAAAAACTAACTTTGGTGCTTGTAGGTCAGTTCACACTAACAATCACAAAAAACTATTAAAAATGAACATTTTTTACAAGCAAGTCCTTCGATGCCTCTTATGCCAGATTATACTCAAGACATTTTCTTTTCTATCTCTTTTATTTTTTCTTTTCTGAGAACAAACGTAATATTTTCATGTACATTTTAATATTACACATCTTTTACACTTCCTATTTAATATTAAATTTCAACTCTGCCTAAGCATCTCTCAATCTCATTTTACTTGTTCTTTTTTATTTTTTTTTATCTAAGTGATCTTTGCATTCTTTCTCGTCGTATCCATTGAGATATTTTTCGCTGCGCGTCCATCGTCTTTTTTCATTTACAATTACGTCGTTTTTGTCTTTTGGAAGCCAATACCAGTGTCATCACATTATTTGTATACACATATATTTTTATACCTTTTATTTTTATTACAATAGTAATCCATAATACATTATTTCAAGAAAAGTTTATTACAGCGTATAAGAATAATTTGAAGACAAAATGAATTTACAAAATGTAGCTTTTTACGTTTATTTTCAAAAGAAATCGAAATGTATATATTATGAACTACTGTAATAGCATTAATAAAATTTAAAAAAATATGAATTTAGGAATTCTTTTCTTGGATGCCACTGGTTTTGGACCATTATTAGTATTTAAATGTTACGTAGATATTTCACGATATGACGGATCGTTTATCTGTTGATTCAATTTACAATCTATAAAACTTTACTGATGTTTATTTGACTCGTCGGGTATATTTCCCCAGTCGATCAATTGCATAATGAATTATAGTTTGAACTAAAACAAAAGAGAATTAAAACACATTCGATATTATGCGATGTATGAATTTATTGTGTGCCTTGATATTTGTTACAATTACTATGTAAATACAAAAAAGATATAACAAAAATTGATAAGATTAATTTGTTAAAAGTTTTCATCAAACGTTTGATAAGGCACTTCAAATTAATCGCTTTTCATTAGATTACTTCAGATTAACGATCCTCTACTATATTTTCATTCATCTCAGTCCAACGAGTCAATGTTTAATTATTATTATTATGAAAATCATTATGCACATATTATATAAAATGATCGCCGATATTCAATTTTTCATAAAAAAAATGACAATGTCCGATCAATCAATCAATCTGAATAGTTACGGAGCTTTATAAACAGATAAAATTGCAAATTACGCTTCGCTGATACAATCATGTCGCCTATGTTGCATCGGTTACATCAACGCGGTATTATTATTTCGCACAAGTCAAGATTAATCGAATCTTCCAATCCAATTAAAGTCGCTAACAATAATCGCATTATCAAATAATCCTTTTTTTTAAATATATAAATAAAAAAAAGGATATATCGACGGAAAAACCGAGTAAAAGAAATAAACATATGCATGCATGCGCGCACGTAGGTATTGTAGTCGTCGTCGTCGTCGTGTATCAATTTTGGAAGTTTCTCTCTTTCTCGCAAGCAGACATAGATAATAATCCCCTCGACCTTCGTATAGATATCTCCAGTCGCGTGGCGAAGGAGCGAAATGCACAAATTGGCTCTTTATAATCATTTATAATCATTCTAAGATACGTCACACTTGATTCTCTATTTCTCGACCCGACATCAGTCCCTTGTCCCCTCGCGATCGCGTTTAACATTGCAAATTTGTGACAGACTCAATGGAAGAGAAAACAGCAGTAACATAGACTATTTGAAAGTCTATAATAAAAATCTTAAAACAGACCTATGGAATTCGTTGCCGAACGAACTCTAAACGCTATACTTCAGAGACCCTATAATGCCGGAGTAAAAGAAAACACAAATGAAAGCTACCTTCTCATTTCAAACGCGATCGCAAAGGGCTGAAGAGAGAGGGGCGGGGCTTCTTTTTGCACGCACGTGTGGTCATTGCAATTGCGTTTAGCATCATCGTCATCAATAAATATGATAGAAAGACGGCGGGGTAATGCGCATGGTTATCTCCTCATCTTGGTTAGTTTACATTTCTCGCTCGCTCTCTCGATGTGTTGTCCGCTGTTCTCATTTTCTCTCTCTCTCTCTCTCTCTCTGTCTTTCTGCCTCTCTGCGCGCGCGTCGTGCGTTTCTTAAAACCTAGCGCGGATGTAGACGGCTGAGGCGTCATGGTCGCCGTAGCCCAGTCGCATCGCGTGCTTATAGATCTCATTGGCGGTGGCTGCCAGTGGGACAGGCTGATGGAGCTGGTCGCTCATGGACAGGGAGAGTCGAAGATCCTTCTGCATGTGCTGCAGAGGCAACTGCGTCGTATAGTCACCCTCGACGATGGCTGCAATGTTGAGAAAACAATGAATTAGCAAGAGGTTCCATTTTTTTTACCGTAAAAGGAAAAACTCGACCATTGGATAATTTACTCATCTAGTTAATTTTTCAATAATGAAATCTATTTTATGAGAATAGACTATTTTCTAACTAAGAACGTCGGTCAAGTATATTACGAATAGATAGCGTAATATACATTTTGCTAGTTTTTCACTACAGGCGAAATGTTTCTTCAATTTATTATCTTGTTACTTCACTAAAAGTAGCTTCAATCAGATACATAATTTATATTTAATAAATGTTCACAATGAAAGAGCTATACAATTATTATAGCTAATTATCACTAGATTAGATAAAAAGAAATCAATGTATATTACTCCAACTCTTATAACGCGTTCCCTAACAAATTCGTTCCCATCCGTCTAACATCTACGTCAGCAATTTAAATCTAAAACTCATCCAATTAAAAATCCTACTCTCAACTCCCAGCATCGACTCCGGAAAACTGCCGACAAACCCACCTTTGCCCTTATCCAATGTCGCCGGGCACGCCAACGACGTGAGCTCGAGGATTTCCAGTACGTCCTTCTTCTGTAGCCCAGCTCTATCCGCAAGCGCCATACTCTCGGACAGTCCAGCCAGCGTCACGCCGGCCATCAGTTGCAGCACCAGATTCATCTTGGAGGCATTGCCGACCTCGCCCAGGTAGAACGTGTTCTTGCTCATAGCGCCGAAGCAGCTGTTGCAGTCGTCGAAGAGCTGACGATCGCCAGCAGCCAGGATGACCAGTGTGCCTTCCTCGGCCTGTATTTTGCTGCCCTGTACCTGAGCCTCGAGAAAACGCGCTCCCTTGGCCGTGATTGCCTCCGCGATGTCCTGTGACGTCTCGGCGTCGATACCAGTCATCTCTACGTAACCCTTGCCCCCTTCGATCTCGGTGAGGACGCCGCAGTTGCCGAAGACGATCTGTTGGTAGAAAAAACAAAACATGTATCATGAGATTAGAATTGGTTGTGGATTTTATGTAAATTTTTTTAATATAAAAAGAGAAATTATTGAGAACAATGGTTACTTGAAATTTGCCGTTCTAGATAGACTAAATTAATTATTATAATTCCACTACATTATATGACAGAATTGTGAGTGTTATCATACAATTTTACAGAATTCTGATAGTAAATTCTATAAAATACAAGTCTATTTCTTTCATCATATCTAATGAGTGCAACATTTAGTACAATCAAAGTACTTGATCAAAGCTAGCACAACATTTACAACGCGAGTTTTCAGGATAACGCACAGCTCATAGAACATCGTTTGAAAATTTAAACAAAGAAAATGTGTTAGAGAGAATATAGAGAGAATATTAGAGAGAATTTTTTTAGAAAAATTGCATTGACAGTTTAATAAACTTGGAACAATTAAAGCAATTAGAAAAAATGACCCTGACAGTTTGATAAACTGGTATTGGAACTTCGCTGTAATTTTTATCAGACGGTCGCGGTATTTTTTTTTTAACTTGGCAATTATTCTCGGTTTAATAAAATGCTATGGTATTTTTTACGTGAAAACACTTTTTG
The DNA here is from genome assembly GCA_036873485.1 of Torymus texanus. Classification (NCBI taxonomy): domain Eukaryota; kingdom Metazoa; phylum Arthropoda; class Insecta; order Hymenoptera; family Torymidae; genus Torymus; species Torymus texanus. The sequence continues at coordinate 7,271 of JAYJLV010109687.1, read as the reverse complement.
TATCTTATTACAAAAACTTCAAATGGCGAATCGATAACCTTACCTCTCAAACCCACCAGCATTCCAAGCAACCAAGTAATTATTCGACCACTATTTTCAAGCAACAAACTATCTCACTTCAATGGAGAATCATTTAGCAGTAAAACTTACTATATTGCATAATAATCATGGAATAAACTGATCTTTTCATTAATATTACTACAATTTATATGATACTATTATTTTGTAATTTTTATTATAAATTGTAATAATTTTTCGGAAAACATAGGTTTATTATGAAAATAGAAATTTTTTACGTGAAGGAAGATATCAACAAAGCTGTCGTCGCATACCATACGAAAAAACACTAATCTCCCCGAAATAATTCCCAATTAAGTATAATTTCGGACTATACTAATATATTAGTAATTTAAATTAGTTTTAGACATTCAAGATTTAGAATGTTTTTCTTTTCGTTAAGGACATAAAACTTCCTATTGACAACCAATCGAAGTTGCACCTTGGGTGGCAACTGTCTCCATTTTAGGTTTTGTTACCTAATATCGACCAAAAAAAAGTAATACTTGCCTCTTTAGCAGCCTGTGGATCGCCGACGCACGAGAATGTGATGTCTGCCCCCATGACGACGTCTGACGGTGTCTGACCCTGATCTGCGCCTGCCTTCACGAAGTCTGCGCACTGAAATGGAAAAGAAGAACCGGGAATTAGTGTTGGGTTTACTGCATTGTTGAAAATCGAATTTTAATATATATAGGGGTTGATGTATATGATGGTGAAGTATACAAAGTATAAGTAACATTTGTGATTTTTATGTTATATTGTACATTATTGTACCAAGATTTATTATTATTATTTTTTAAATAAACAACAAATATGTATTTATTTATCAATGAACTATAAACGTTGTACTATTTTATTTTTATTTGGTTTTTGATTCGTATAATAGACTTGGCAAGAAATGACATAACACCCGGAATCCACTGGACTCTTTTACCAAATCCTACTATACATTTTCATATCATTGCACACATTCTTACATTTATTTGGCTCTCATTTATATTTATCGTTTTACGCATTATACACGTCAACATGAGAACCCTCCAAAATCAACGACACAAATTATCACTGTCAATCTATATCTGTCATATCCAAAAATCTCTCGTCATGTCCACATCAATCACGCACCCCTTAAACATACTACCATCCTCACACCTCCCGTCACCCCCTATACAAACCCAAACAATCCCTTTACTGCTTCTGCGAATACAAACTTCAAACACCATCAAAACACTTTGCCAACCATCCACTCAGCGCCATCTACCACTTCCCATCCTATCCACAACACGCTCGGCATTTAGAATCCCTTCCTTACCAACCAACGTTACCCGTCAGATGTCGTTCAAATCGTCCTCCTAACACTCTTTCGCTCTTTTCCTCGCGTCGTCACGTATCTTTCTCCATAATATCGCTTCGCTGCAACATCTCCCGCAGCGCGCGGCTTGGCTTGGCTTCACGCGCGCCACATCAGCAAGCGACGCCATAACTGCTGCCGCGCCACGACGAACGGCGTTCGTCGTCATTCGTTGCTTATTCTCTTTCTCACGCATCGCGATGTGTTATTATCACGCACGCATTACGTAATTGACATAGGGTGGTGTAGTGTACTTGGATTATTAACTACGTAATCGTATGCAGGGTGTAGAATATAATGGGGTTGGTGCACGGCTGCGACTTTGTTGTTTATTTTTTTGGTAAGAGAGGGGGGCGGAGCGGTTAGTGTAACGGCTGACTGTGAAGGGGCGGACGTCGGGTCGTATGGTTGCGAGAATGCGAATGAGAGAGATAAGTAAGCAATTGTTTTGATATTTGTCTCAGAGGATGTAGGTTTTCGTTCTGAGCATGTATGAATGGTAATATTTTGTAATACGGTATGCGTGTGTTGAATAACGTTGTTACTCGACGAGCATGCATGGAATATGGACATAATCGATGCTATAATACGAGAATGATCAAAATCTGGTATATATCGCGTTGCTTAACTTCTGTCTTATATGTATGTATATATATATAACATTCATCAAACGTCGACGATCGTTTGCGTACTTCTTGTACAACATCGGGTTAGTCGATGCGTTGATAAAGTTATACGATTTTTATCAATCGTTATCGGCACGCACAAGTGTGCTACATTGTCAACGTGCGTATTATATCTAGAAAATTTCATATGCAAACAGGAGTGGGAATGTCGCCCACGGGAGTTTATTTATCTCTCTCTCTCTCCGAAGAGTTAAAAAAAAATAAACTAAAATTTTCATCAACTTTACCACAACTATACCGCATGATAGAGCTTCAATATTACAAAGCAGCAGTTTCTCTTTATTTTTCCAAGTCATTTATATTTGAACGAACGGCCGCGAAAGTATACGCAAACCCGCGCACGTAACAAAATTTTTCACGCATTTCAAAAGCGCACATTTCGCAAAACGCCAGGGCGCAAACATCAATAACGCCTCGCTTAGCAACAGTGTGCACTCATATATATGTATATGACGTATTACAGTATATACAAATACACACATACAGACGTATAATACCGTAACACTCGAATGTGCACGCACACGCATTAGCTGGTTAAATAATTTCGTCTTCGAAAGGAAACACCGACTCGTAATCGAGTGCTCGTCCCTCCCGAAATATACACGAGAGTTAACGTGTGCGTTCGCAGATAAACTGTATCTATCACATATACAGACAGTGCGAGCGTATAAGTGCCAATGGAAAGTGAATTATTTGCAAGTGGCCGGATTAAATGTAAATCAGCCGAATTGCTCGCACTTGCGACAATTGACGAGACGCGTCTCTCTCTCTCTCTCTGCATATACATTGTCGTCCTAAATATTGATCAGGGCTGTCCCTCTTTCTTTACAATCCACGTAATATTTTACTGTCGACTCTGATGCACAAACTGTTTCCTAACCAATTCTCAACATTTGTCGCTAACTTGCAGGAATTATGCAGCACAGTGGGAGATAATCTTAATTCACTTCTTCTTGACCTTGTTGCAACGCCGAGCGTCTGAGACATCGCGTGTTCTTCCCGATTTCGGCAGCTATAGTGTATTATACAATTTCAACAAAACGCATCTCGCTCGAGACACTTAGCATTAGCGAGATTACTCAATGCTTCGTGTCCTAAATTAGCTGAAAGTTAATTAAAATCCGAAGTAGGTATTATAAAGAAGTGTATATGTGCAAGCTACTGCTGCTGCTACTGCTTGGCTCGAGATGCGCAGTCTCTCTTTCTCTTGGGTTATTTATAAGGACGCTCAGCTAAGGATTCCTTTTCCTCGGTTTATTTATAGCAGGCGTCTGAGATAATTTACTTCGTCGCTAGTTAGAGAAAATTCTTTGCAGTTAACGCATATATAGTTCACACATTATAGCTGCATATATCGTCGCGCATTTCCATTGTCGTCGTACACACACCGTGTCGCGTCGTTAGGGAATAGATGTTAGATGAATTAGCGCTCGATGAGCGGGCGACGCTAACGACCCGCGATGGCAATCGAGACAATCGAGAACGCTAAATTGAATATGTGCTGACACTATATATGCGTGTATATGTGCGTGTGTGAAAGTTCTGTCCTCGACCTACATTACACGCATCGGTATATTAATATGTGTATATGTATACTAATATTCTTAAAATTTATTCCATGTTCGCAAAACGATGGTGGCTCGATATATATATGTGCGCGCTTGTAATTTTTACTCGCTACTGCGTTGACGCTAGGAAGGGTATGGATTTATCGGGTTCGTGCAATTCGAAAGAGGCGAAGTAATATCTCTTTTTTTTTATCGTCGTATACATGGAAAATGGTAATGAGCCAATTTTGTAATTTATAATGAATGGATGTTAAATTGCGTGTGGTTATTTATACGCACGTATGTATATTAATCGATATGTGTGTTAAGTCGACCGCAAAATTTTCAGATGACGTTGTTTTCGTAAAGAGTGTTCGTATATAGGAGGTTGCGGATTATTATGCGATAAAAAGATAGCTGTTCTGGATGATTATAAAAATAACAATACATGAAATGAGTGAAAAAATAACGTAGGAATATACAATAGGTTTATTTTTTCACGCTATACTGTATTATATTACATGCTATAAATGTCGAAAACCCTTTTTTCCGTATATTAATTTAAATGTGAAAAATCCAGTCGTTCATAAACATTGTACAGGGATAGATTTCAGAATAAACAATAACGTCATCCAATATTCGTTTCTCAAATCAACACTTTCCATATAGCATCTATTCTTCTAAAAATATTTATTCAAAATTCCGAACAGCCCAAAATCTCTCTACTCGTCCACCAACCGTAACCGTACTTTCTACCACCGCATATGACCGGAACAACCGTCACCGCGTCGCTTTTACCGGGAGAAGCAAACCAAAAACATCAAGCGCACGTAATCACGACAAGTTGACGCGCGAATCTCTCCCTCTTGCTATAGAAGGGGGGGGGGGGGTCGTCGACCACACAACAACGATGACAACGATGGGAAACGACGGGGAATCGGATCAAAGGAAGCGAAGCAGGATGAAACGTTAGAAGCAAAACGAGCGAAGCTTGATACAAGATGAAAGAAAAATATGGAAAGAAGAAGGAAATGGCGTTTGGAAATTTCGCCTGCAACAAGGAAGATGTCATCGTGATAAATGATCCAACACGTTATGCAGCGATTGGGTTATCCAACTTAAAGGAGAGTAGAAAGCCTCTTCTGAATGGTCATCTCTGTGTGTGTGTGCGCACGCGTTTCACTCGACTTCCGATACTCAAGAAAGAGAGAAAGAGAGGAAGAGAGAGGAAGAGAGGGAGAGGGAGAGGAACAGAGTCAAGTGTATATATACACTTTGTTACTGAGCAATCGACGCCACCGCCTCCGGTTCGTTAGCATAACCCGTTAGACGGATTTTTTTTTCTGGTCTGTATATATTAAATGCGTACGAACAGTAGACAATTCATAATCGAGTCGTAAAAGATTTACTATGTGCTTCTGCGACGATGGCTCAATTATATAGGGTTTTGAATGCATATGATGCCAGTAACGCAGTAGTGGTTTACGTCTATATTCTCGGATATGCAACTGAATTATGTAAAGGATTGAGCGCCGCTCGATTGTTACCAATGTTATAGCCCGGTTATTAATAAACCGATGAAGAAGAAGAAGAAACGCGAAATAAATTTATATATTTAACGCTCTTGACGTTATATATAGGAGATAGAAGCGCCCCACTGCAGGTTATTATTAACTGATAATTCATCGCGCATATACGTCGGTTAACGAAAAATAACAATAAACAGAGAAAAACAATACATTCCAACTTCGAAGTAGTATGTAATTCACAATATGCTCTTATATAACAAAAAACTACACTGAGAAAAAATAAAGTTTAGTAAAAATTATTAAATGCCTTGTAAAAATACTGCTATACTGTCTCGTAAAGCCACCACAGACTGTAAAAACCCAAAAAATTACCATACTTTAAAAGAAGTTTTGATAGAATTATGGGAAAATTTACTATAAAATATAGTAATTTTTGGGGTTTTCACAGTCTGTGGTAGATTTACGAGACAGTATGGTAATTTTTACAAAACATTTAATATCTTTTACAAACTTTTTTCTCAGTGCAATAACAGCTCAACGATGTATTTTGCAAACTTTTGCATCCTCTCTCTCCCTCCCTAGCAACAACACTCACTCAACGTTATATATACATATACATCATATAAACTCCCGCTCCCGTTTCGCACAGCGGCACGCATCGCATATCCGCGTACGTCAGCCACGAGTTCTTTGACCATACGCGCTCTGCTCTCGCGTATGTGTGTGTGTGTATATGCGCCAGCTGTGAGGCTCTCCGCTCTGGCTATCATATATATGTACGTATGTTTGTGTGTGTGTGTGTGTATGCGAAAGCGACGAGTAGCGCGTGGGCATGCGAGAGAGTTTCCTGTGTGTGTTGCGAGTGCTGAAATTTCAGTAGGAGGTGGCAGTAAGAGTAGGAGGTATACGATTAAGTTCGCATGTTGAGTTGTTTTTTTATCTCTCTTTTTTTTTTGTCGATGTGTGTTTTGTTTCGTTCGAGTGGGCGATTTTTCGTGCACGCATCAATATTTTCGGAGAATCGAAAAAAAAGAATAATATAGTTGGAGGAAATATTGCGCAAGTAGAGTTTGTTTGTATAGGGGGCTGGGATGAGTATTCGAAAAGTAATATTAAAAGTAACATTTGATCGTATTTTGATGATTTTAGTATGCTTATCAAAAGTTGTGGTAAATTTTATATTTACGTTTCGTTAACGACGATTGCGAATTTCGAGCACACAAAAAACAAAGAATTTATTTGTACACGATAAGCTTTCGTTAAAAATGACGTAGAATAAATTAGTGTAGTAAAACTTCTTATAAAAATTATTTTTATCAAAAATAGTCTGATAGCTTTTCGACTTATCCGGAAATAATAATTTTTAATTATTATAATTCCAATACACTTCGAAATTCCTTACAATAAGAAGAATTATTCTTCTTATAACCTTTTATGCATACATACTTAGCAACCATTCGTACGCAATTATAAAATCTACAAGATTTTGTTTACCCGATACTTAATTTACACATCGTAATCAAAATCCGGCAAATTACCTCTATCACGTTTATTCAGATATAATCTATGGTCACGTATATAAACCGATAAACGAAACGAAAAACGAGTCTATATACAGGACGCACTCGCGTCTTATCTTCGATATTCATCGGCGCACGCTACTCTTTTTCGCTTGCTATTACAAAATTATTCGCGTATTATTGCGCGCGTGCGCATGGTGCCAAGATAGCGCACAATCGTAAATCTTATCGGGACAATGCGGCGAGGGCATAGAGCGCTGTTAATTCTCCTATCTCGTGTTGATTGCGCCTTAATCACGGTTATGCTTATACGCGTATAGCGCTATAATGTCGGGGCTACACAAGTGTGCGAGCTTCGAGCTAAACCGAGCTCGTGATTTTTTTTCTTTTCGTTCTGTATAATCAACTAACGAGGTATATTATTAGCGCCACCTTTTTTTTCACGTTTCAAGTTAATATACACGACGACGCTATGACGCTACGTTAATGATAGCAATGAATATTAACGCCATGTGATATACCGACGTAATTCTAGAATGTCGATATGTTTTGCGTATTCTACCAAAATCACTCAAAAA
>JAYJLV010109666.1:0-11379 GCA_036873485.1 Torymus texanus | reverse complement strand
TATATATATATATATATATATATATATACCGGATGTGACTTTAATGGACAATTTTCAGCTCCAATTATCACGCCGTCGCCACGAAGTTTTACACCTGAGTTTAGCGTTACCAACTTCGAGTGTGCATTTACATAATGTCTACATGCAAACAAATACCGAACCCGAGCTTTTACATAACAGACGATACAGTTGAGGTATAATGCATTATCATAGACGTACGTATGTATACATCTATCTCTGGCTTCCCGGAATAACCGAATAAGTCCACTTTTCGAGTTTCTGAGAAAAACGGGGTTTAATGTTCAAACTTATATGTAAGATCGGGAGAAACGGGATGAGTCGCGATACTTGACTAGTCAATTGACACAATCAAAACACATATTTACACGCTGGTTTCAATAGATTATACATTTTCTGATGTGTTAAAAACAAGTAAGAACTCTAAAAAGTAATGACTTATCTGGTTATTCCGGGAACTCTGGACTTATCTGATAGTGCGATTCGCGATTATTTTAGAGCGCATTCTTTTATTTAATTATGAAACGGATCAATAAATTACAAAATTAGCAATTGTTCTATGAATTCTTCTAATTTATACAATAAATTTGTATTTTTCTGACATTTCTATTAAATTTACGACCATTTGTGTTGTATTTGTATTGTACTAATATTGTAAAATTTTAAAATGTTAATAATTTGAAAGTATATAGGAATCTTCGAAATAAACAGATAAATATATGTTAGCTATCATATTCACATTAGATTTGAATAGATAAAATAAATGATAACTACGATAAACGAAAAGAATGATGGACTTATCCGGTTAGGTTTCGGGTGAATTGTAGCTTTATGGCAATATTTTAGCTACTACTGAAAGTGGTAAATGAAAAAAGCCTATTTGAAGATACAAAATCCGGGGTTATCTAGATTTTAAAAAAAAGTGGATTTATTCGGTTATTCCGGGAAACCACAAATATGCTTTGCGTAATTTCCTTCCCAATCCTTGGTTTCTACAAACTGTAGCTTTACATATAAACACGCCGAATTCATCCTTAGCGCCGAAAATAGACTCGTCCCCCTGCGTCGACCGCCTTCTATATATTTTTTTTCATTTGTTCTTCTGTATATATCCACGTTTCAGCATAGTGTGGCCTTGGACGCGAGCCGCGCAAAAACACATCGGAAAAGAGAGGAACAAATTTGAAAAAGGAAGACAGATCGAGATTACGGATAAAAGTGGATGGCACGATGGCGAGGTCCGGGACCGGCAGGAGAAGGAGGAGGAGGAGGTGCGTCGCAAGGACGTCCAGTTCGTGGAGAAGAGAAGGTGGAGAGGAGATAGAGAGAGAGAGAAAATAATCGGTTTTGTTCGAGTTGTCTCTCGATTTTCGGTGTCTCGTATATACCTGTGTAAAAATACCAGCCGCGTTATATACGGTGATCGAATTTAAGGATCTTGCTCGAGAAGATTGTCGGTTGCATACACATAATACTTTGGTGTACTCAGAAGTCGGAATCTTGGAGTATTTTTTTACCTTTAACAGTAGTGCATATTTCGATATATGTATACGGTTGTAATAAGGTGGGTTCATTTTTTTTGCAAGATTATGAATTCGAGTGAGCTCTTTATTACGCTGTTAATGAGTTGATAAATTGCATAAACGTTTGAGAAGAACAAAAAACACGTTTATCTTGAAAATCTTATTATGTTTTACGAGCTGATCGTGCGTCTGGTACGATAACTCATGCACATATATATATGTATATATATATATATATATATGTGCAACCGTGAATATATTTTGAAATTACTATTTTAATTGACTTTTCTCAATTTCAATTCTCGTCGACCAGTTTTAATACGATTACTTTATGTCTTTGAACACTCCTATCTCTCAATGTCAACGAACATTAATGAATTATTTCATTTTTCTCACTTGCACGAGCATTTAAATGCGTTTTGATCCTTTTTTCTCTGTCTCTCCCCTCACCTGCGAACAATAAATTCTTCAAAGCCCAAGCGCGCGCACACAACTTCCGTCAACGCTCTTACAACGTTTCGTATCTTTCCCCCCAAAAGAGACGAATAAAAGAAATGCGCCGTTGCCACAGCCGGCGATGCCATGCTCATTGAAGTGAAAGTACATATCGATTTATTTCGTACACTACTGTGCAAAAACAATTACACTCGTACTATTATGGAGTTACCGCTAAAAATAACAACTGCCCGATGTAATTTATAATAATCACCCGACGTCGATACTTATACGTAGCATTTAATAGTGCGTGCGCACCCATACCCTCTATAAATTCCAATTTGCCATTCTTATATAAGCTCTCGCGCACGCGCGACTCGTGGTTAATGACGAGCGCCACCTAGCGGCGGGACCAGACAATGACTTTTTTCGGATTGATTATGTATATAGCTAATCAAGCTACTGCAGCTATAACGCTACTGTATAACTGGAAAGGACCCTATGGGAAAGTTGAAGCATTAGCGAGATTTTTATCAATCAGGCTTGTAAAATTCACTATAGCCAAACGATTGTGTTGTGTTGTGTATAACTATCGAAAACAAGTGAACATTGTTATATAGTTGTACGTGATTTGCTGACCGTACGTACTAATTACTGGATACAACGATAAGTCTTCAACTCGAAATGTGAGATAGTCAGATGATAAATTCATAGAAGTTAACGGTACTATGTACATATAAAAAACAGAAATGGTCTAATTTGATATGTGGTTTAAAAATAGTAAATTGATTGACGGATGCTCCAATTTCCATTTATCGGTAAAGACGGCATAATTATCTATAACCATCGTATATGCAAGCGTGCTATTATAGCTTGTAATTAGGGATTAATTACCAGTATTAAATTGTTACCAGTCGCTCAACGTGTATATATATATATACACACACACACACACAGCAAGTTGAAAATACAAAATTGACGCAAGGTCGCCGGATATATTTTTATAACAGGCTATCAACAGCTGTCCCACACTGGTGTATGTATATGTGTGGTAACGGTCAACGAAAATGACTATACTTTCATACGTGAATCTTAAATTTAAATAATTACCAAAACAAATAGCAATTACCAAATCAACTGCTGTGATTACAAGCTAAGTAAGTCAAAGAGAGTGTGTATATATATATATATATATATATATATATATACATAGTGTAGTGTGCTGCTACACCGCAGAGAGTTAATTATTAGCTCTGCTTTAAAGCCGAATGTACATTTGTCAAGTGATTAACAATGGTGCTTATATATCGCAAAGAAGGTTAATTGTACCGGCGTCGAACGGGTTTAATGATGATGACGCGCGCGCAAGCGCAAGAGGCGTTGAAGTACAATAACATAACTCTCATTGCACTCTGTATATATACATGTATATATATGCACACACACATACGTTCGCGACGACGAGGTAAACCTGAATGTTGCATAAGTAACAATGAGATTCCCCGGCGCGTTATTAGTTTTAGACGGCGCCATTATTGTCATCATTAAACCTGACCTACATCATAAAAGCCTTATACACTCAACGTTCCTCTCTCTCTCTCCCTCTCTCACTCCCTGCACATACATCATCTCCTCAACTAACCATCAATCAAACCATCGACCTACCATTGCGCGAACGATGCGCGCTCGTGTATATGTGCGTACGTGTCAGCTATGGTTTCGGTGCCAAAAATCTCAACCTCTTAATCGTCCGTGCAAGCGCGTGCAATTACCTCTCTTACCTATCTCAAAGTGATTGCCGGTGCACTTGACACCTCGGACAACGAAAGCGATGGTAATAATCATAATTAGCGCACAGAGAATCGCATCGCGAAGCGCGCACTTATAGCTTTCTTGTCAAGAAACGTAAACATCGCAGCGTCGCGGATGATACGAGAGTGGTAGTTTCACTTTGATGTAAACGAGTGAAGCGTAAGGTTTGTCCATGTGTATATGTGTGTATTAAGAGAAGGGCATTGAGATGATGCACGTGAAGGCAGAAGAAGGAGAGTGGACCGCTCGAAAGGGAGAAAAAGTGTCTCGAGGACGTTCGATACTCTTTTTCGTTCTGGCGTAAACAAACGGTTGCTTTGCGCTATTTTTTTCGAGGCAGTCTTGTATACGTATATATAGGTAATATGTGCATATAGTTGGGGTCATAATACCGCCTCGAGAGCAGAGGTAATGAGGCTGTTTATAAATAGAACCGTGGGTCGTTCACTTTTTTACCAGTTGGTTGTATGGCATTTATAATTCGTTATTGAAATGATTTTCGCGCTGTTGACGATTGCCGTGCGCACCTTTTTCTTCGCATTAATCATAAGTGTCAATTTAAGCGAACGAAAGCATGACAATGTCGCTAATGATGTGTCATTAGATCGTCGCTGCCGCTATAGCGAGTCTTCAGCATTCGCCGCGAGCGCGAAATAATGAAAGAAATTAGCACGGTGGCATGGAAGAAAGTTGGGCGGTTGGCACCCAATTATGGTGAGCGCGCGTTCGCGGGACATCTGAAGAAGATTCGTTTGAAAAATTGTCAGTTAAAGCGTCTTGTATATTATTTTTAAATTTTAATGGTTTTCACTCGGAATGAAGTCTGGCGGTGATGTAGTGGAGTACTGGATAACAAAAACGTATATTTTGCTACTTTCTTCATATATATATAGCGTTTTAATGTTATAGTGTGTGGCTTCCCAGAATAACCGTATATCTGCACTTTTCGTGATTTCGAGAAATTCGAATTTTTAGTATGACATCGGTGTTTAAAATCAAGACAAATGAGATTGAATACAGCTCTGCATATATGATTTCGCATCTAAATGACCCATTTTTTACCATAGTTACTCAACCCGTTAGTGATCCTGTCTCAAAAATCGACTGGCACTTATATGGTTATTCCAGGAAAGAGAAAAATTTTAGTTGAGTTATATGGTTTTTCCAGTCTGAACAGATATATATTGTTTTTCCATTAATTAATAAGGATGAAAAAATAAGGGAAAAGGTAAAAATGTTTTAAAATGTAAAAATATAAGATAAAAAGATAATTGGATAAAATAATTAGATAATTGATAAATAATTCGTTTATCTAAAAAGTAGAGTTATATGGTGTTTCCGGGAATTATTCTTAAAATAGATGCATTTATAGTGTTTTTCTGGGAATTATTTTGAAAAGATGGAGATATATGATGGAAAATGAGTGCACCTTATCAATTTCTGTTCTGATTACATGATAGAGGACTATTTCAAAATACAAAAATTCGCATAAAATCGATTTTCAAAAATTTGTCACTTATATCATTATTCCGAGAAGCCACATATTCACACACACGAATAGATATGGCAAAATGTTTTTTAGAAGCAATCGTAATATTTACAGATTTTAGCAAATAAAGTTGCAAAATGATATTTTGAAATGATTTTTGTTTCGATTTGACCTACTCATTAAAATTCACAAAGTTTTGTAATAGCACAGGATGATATCATTGTCATGGCTATATACATCGTTTTTATACAAATACACACACCCGCTAAATAGAACGAGCGTAGGCTGCTGGCAATAAGAAAAGAAATGTGTATAACGGTGCTGACGCAACGGATGACATTATATCCATAGTAAATCAATTCGTCCATCGTAAACACCATTTTTGCACAACAAGCACATACATTGTACATACACGGAGCGATAATAAAAAAAAAAGTAACTCAAGTTTTCTTACATATATACAGCAATTCTCGTACATACAATGCATAGCATTCGCAGGATTCCTCGTTATCGCGCGTACATATACAAACTCGTTATGAACGCCATATACATAATTGACACTGACTCGTTAACGAAAGTGAGTATATATGCATACGCGGCCGAATTTCACGCCTGTATATTACGGAGGAAGTGATTCTTCATAAACCAAACTTAACTATACATATATACACGCGCGTCTACTTAAGAAAGCGAAATTGGCCAAACGAGTATCGAAATGACTCGGAATGCAAGTCAGGGAGAGAGAGAGATACGTATACTCGTGTGCATATATGTTGTGTGTATGTGTGTGTATGTGCACGTGAAATTCGACGCGTTTAAAACTTTTACTGCGCCGGTTCGCTAACTCGAGGAGCTCGTGTGCAAGGATAAAAAGAAATTTATACAGAGACACATATATATATATATATACATATATATATATATGTATATACATGTATATATATAGAGAGATAGAGAGACTGTGTAACAAATTATTGTGCCGAATGTGTTTTTACGAGCGCTGTTTATTGCTTATTTAAGAAACTTGAGTGCGGATGAAGGAGAGAAAAAAAGGAGCGTTTTATACAAGATAAACTAAACTAAACTATACGATTGCGGAAATGAGCGCTTATGTGTATATACATGCATACACACGTTGATGAAATTAAAACTTTCTTGTTCAAACATTGCTTTTATTAGAATTTAGAAAATTTTATGTAATTATTAATAATTCGCAGTATATATAATGTTTAACGGAAAGAGTTTTCCGAAGTTGCGTAAACCAGGATTGTTCGAGTAGTATGTACGTGCATGCATCGCAATGATGAATTATTATATTCAATTGTATATTTAATAAAGCGTATTATTCATGTTATACAGCTCAAAGTAAATATTATTGTCTTCACTGGAACGTGCATTAGCCAACCCTCATTTTTTTTCGATTATACAGGTCAAATTCAAATAAGTTTAACGATACCTGCCATTATATAGTTATACACGCGACGTGCGACATTAGTTATACACCATTCAATGCGTGCACATCGGATTTTCAATGCATGACACCTCGAACGTGAATATATACATACATAGACACACGCATTGTACGCTAGAAAAATCAACGCCTGTGCTACAAAACTCAAACTCATCGTACGCAGGCATTGATATCCCCGCTATACGTCTTATACCTCCCACTATATATATACTAATACATATAACGCCACTATACTCGACGGGTGAGCCAAACCTCGCAGCTCGATATAATTCGAACGCTCGCGTACATACAAGCCGAAAAAAGAAACGCACGCAGGGCACGACAAATTGAATTCCGGGTAATTACTCGCTTGCCGCGTGCGATGAATCGAAATTTATCTATAGAGGTATAGCAAGAGAAGAAAGTTTTTCTTCCTTTAGCTTTATACGGAATACGAACGCTGGAGGTAGTATATGGAAAAAAAAAATTATTGTGGTTCGCGTGGAAAGCAATAAATCGTTAGGTATACACATACATATATAGAGAGATAAGGTATATATCGGACGTTATTGAGAGTTTAGACGACGGTGAAGTTCGGTTGATCCAATCGCGCGCGGGTATAGGTGAAATATTATGGGGCGAATGTACTGGTAAGAGTAAAACGGACGACGACGACGACGACGAGGACTGTTACTTCCCTGTGGAAAGCTATGCTATGGCGATAGTGAATGAGGCAATACGGAAAGCGACGTGAAAGAGCTAACGAGGTAACTGGTATAGTTCAAAGGTTATCGCACCGAATGAAATTATAATTAAAAAATATTGTTGTCGTATCTGATAAACCTTTTTTTTTTGAGCGATCAATGTGTGAGTGGTATAAGCAAAAAAATATTGGTAGCACTAAATAGTACGAGTGGATGGTGTAAAGAAAATAGAGTTCTTTTTTTTAAATTATATAAGGTATATTTTCAAATTAAATTAATGTATATCGAGTATCGTAGTCCTTTCTTTTATCACGAGGAAGTTTAGAAAGAATGTTACCAAATGTCAGTGTGTCCCAGTTTGCAACGCAATAAATAGACACTGCATTCTTAACAAGCGTTAGAGAAACAACAAAACATGTTGGTTATTGCTGGACCAATTGTTTATTTTCATGTACTCTTTTTGTTTAAACCTTTTCTCTATACACCAAACGAAGGTGGCGATTGCGCGCGTGACAACCTATCATTAAACCCAGTATGTAACGTAGGTCTGACTATAGGCGATCTCATTGAATATTATTCAGGAATTTCTATTCACATTAATGAATATATGGCAACGACAACAACGACGACTACGACGGTAGCTTATGTTTGACTTGGCGAATTCTTAGCTAATTGAAGCTTCCAATAAGCATTGAATGATCCCTTCATGATCATTCGTCAAATACTTTTACGAAAGCATATGATTTTTGAGTTGCTGCCGTTGCTTTCTTTTTGCATTCTCTTTACAATAGCATGTACTATATGTATACGCATGTGGAGAGGGAAATTATACATACGCATGCGATGTATATATACGCACACCTGGTCTTTTGCCGATTTTTCAAAATATACCACTAGCGTTTATTAAAGTCTTTTCTTCGTTTCTAATGGTCTTGCCTATTGTACTTTGCATTGCCTCTACTTCTACTTGCTATTTTCTACGCAGTGCTCGGTATTTCCGAAGAATTCCCGAGGTAATTAGCCTATTGACAACGACATACATCCGCACATTATACGTCCCGTTTCGCAATGCAAAGTATTCTCGAAAACCATAATGCGAATACATATATATATATATATATATATATATGTATAAATAAATGACACGCGTAACGTGTTCTCGATGATCCAGGGACGAACCACTATGTGCGAGACATTCGCCTCTCAATATACACCAACTTGCTCAACCTTAAACCATATACCAACAACTGCGAGAGAGTAACAGAGAATGAGCAAAAGCAAAAGTCCAATCCTCGCATACTCGTTATAAATAGCATTATACCCAAATTAAGACACACACGGGCGCGCAGAGTACGCGTAAACAACAAACCGGCTACATACTCTCTCCCTCTCACTCACTTTTATATATATATATATATATATATAAAATTTTAAAAAAGTCGGCCACCCTTCAATATAACAACGACCTCATCGAAGGGCATACACACATACACAAACAGTCCGGTTCGCCTTCCTCACTCCCAGTAAAAGGGCGCCTGGTCTTATATACACGAAAGAGATGATACGTAAAATCGAAGGCAAGCGTTCACGATGATACAGGCGCGCATGCACACGCGTATCGTTGCTGTATGCTCACAACACAGCGGTGTATACGGCAGCGGCAGCAGCGGCGGTAGTAGTAGTAACAGCAGCAGCAGCGGGAGCAACAGGCCGCGGTGGTGGTAGAAAGGACGCAGCACGCGCGGAAGATCATCCAATGAGAGCTGCCCGCTGCTATTGGTTGAGAGCGCAACACAGCGCAGCACACACATACATATACACATAGGGGGTTAGCGTGGGATCGACGGGTACCACCGCCGTCGCTCTCCTGCTGCTGCTCGAGACTCTCTTATAGACCCCGGGCTCGTCGTTTCGCGCGCCAATATTGTTGCGCGCGCGCGCCCAGCCGTTTCTCGTCACTGTATAGAAGTTGGAATATATATACATACGTTGAATTGTATACCCTTCTTGTTCATTTTTTTTTGTTGAATATTTTTTTAAAGAAAGTGTCGTGTGATTAAGGATAGAGAGAACGAGATATTGTAGAAGGATTTTTTGGTATAATAGTTTGGAAGTGAAATATTATTAGTGTTTTTTTTTTTTTTTTTTTTGACGAGAACATTCGAAAGCTTCAGGGGAGAAGAATGAAGCGGGTTGCAGTCTGTTGGCTGGCAATCGCCGTACTCCAAGCGACTACGGTGAAGGCTTACCAGGTGTTTGAGGAACCCGAAGAGGTGAGTGTTGATGATGATGATACGACAGCTGTTTTTTAATGTGTTTGTGCGGATATATTATATTGTAATGATCGTGGTGTACTTGTGCGTGTTAAAGACTTGAATAAAGAGGATAACAAAAAAAGAAAAGTGAATGGGACTCTAGTGAGGTGTTAGGGTCGTTAATGTTGTTGTTGCTACGTTTCACGGTTTGCGCGAGTTTTGGGATTTTAGGTCACGGCGGTGATAAACGAGTGAGCCGCGGTGTGCGCGCTGGAATTTTTTAAGGATATTTCGAGGCGCCCTGCCCCTAAACACCGTTTCGTTACTATAACTTAACTGTTCTACTCTCTGTGTGTCACGCGCGCTTGTTTGAACGACCTTACCAGCAATTTGCACTGTTTTTAATACATTTTTGGACCTCAACATTCCTCTATTTTCGTCAGGAATTATTAACGTCTATTATGTTTGTTTGTACTTCTAACGATATATTCAGTATTACATACTATAAATATACAGTGAAATTACCCTTTAAACATATTTTTTTTCATCGTGTCGGTAGTTTCCGCATTCGTGGTGAAAATTAGCGATCGTGCGATCACGACATAGCGTTAATCGATAAGACACTGAGATAACGATCATATACCGATCGCCTACTATGCTGTTCACTCGCGCGGTTTTATATTGCACCGCCACTTTTGCGGTTTCGCGTATTTGCTCGTCCGGTGAAATGGTTCAAGCTCGGTGTGTTTGTTATAGCGGGCGGTAAGTTGGTTGTTGCGATCGTTCAGCGATAAGTACTTATTGGATCGCGCTTTTCGGTCTACGTGGGTGTAGTTTGCAGAAAAGCGAGGTTCTTTTGTTTTCTTTCTTTTCTTTTTTTACTGCAACTTTTTCGATTGACCTTTGTTCGTGATAGAGTTATAAATTTTCGTGATTAATATGGTTTCGGTTAAGTTTTTAGAGAACAAAAAGTTGCTGAGTGATTTTTTTGTTTAAATTTATATTTATATATTCCAAGTTCTGAAAATTTTGAATCGATGTCGTAACCAAAAGTTTAATTATAAACATGATATACTTAAATTAAATTCGTACATATAAGCATTTTTATTCTTTATAATAAGGTGATAATTTTTTTGTTTTATTACGACTGAAATATCCTGTTACTCTTCTTTTCATTCTCTTCAATGCTAACATATGCTCAATTGTTTAACATCCTTATATAGCAAAAAAAAAGCAAAAATAATATGACTACGCGTTCATGGTTATATTCATACAACCACACGACCTCATCTACATAAAATAATATACAAATTGTTCCGTCATAATCCCAGATGACTAACGCGCACACCTCTAATTTAAATTTTATATATAATGAAGACGAATGGGCTCATCCGCTGAAACGAAAAAAAATCTCACGGCATATAGTTAAAGAAAAAAGTAGTGGCCTTCTATACACGCTAATATACCTCCTGTAACGTTTATAACATGGCACTGAATGATGAATACACTATACTACGAGCTCGTCTTTCTTTTTTTTTTATAGATCGAGCTCGATATATTACTCAATAGTAAAGCGACTATGCATTCCGAACGCGCGCGACGCATTAGGAAACTCATCTCTCATTCAGAAGGACACGCACGCGTGCAAAGTGTATTGAAATTCGCTCGTTCGCATCTATACGTTCGTCCTATA
>JAYJLV010109655.1:0-11381 GCA_036873485.1 Torymus texanus | reverse complement strand
CCTAATTCTGGTTCCATACAAACCTAGAAAAATATTTATTTCTTAATTATGTATTTAATTATCAAATAAAAAAAAACAAACAAAAATCATATTTAAATTACGTCGTTCTCTATAACACCCAAGCAAACCATGAGAACAAATGAATGCTAAAGAAACATTCAAACAGAACATTTCAAAATGGAAAGTAAACCAAGTCGAATCCTAACACGAAAAAGGGAACATTCACGCAGCTTGTCGCGTGCGATTATTTTACATACGCCTGCATGTTAGGCCATTCTCCTCGCGTTTGCAGTCGCGCCTCCCGCCTACTACTTCACGAACGCGCGCAACGGCGTCTCCTATTACGATGAAAGTGCGTCGAGCTACGCGCGCTCGGCAAATAGTTTTCTATAAAAGAGTTCAAGGCCGCGAGCGGCCGCGAGCAGAAGCCTATACACGGCAACTCTCCTATACGCTAAGCACAACGCAATTATAGTAGCACACACCCTACTTCTCAAATTCATTAACGTCGTGTTGTGGACTCTCGTTTTCGGGCCAAACGTCTCTCTCTCTCTCTCTCCCCCTCTCTTTATGTCTTTACGAAACAAGTGTGTATAGGACTACGCACGACGAAATTCCGTAATACAACGTATACACGTGCGTGTATGTGTATAGTATGCACGTACGGTGAAAACGTGGGAAGCGCTGAGAGAAGACAAAGGAAGGGTAGATTACGCCGGAGCTATTAACTTTATCGCGTTTCTGCGCGCTTAGCCTAGCAGCGGAATGCACAATTCACCCATCGCCGATCAGGAACATAAAAAAGAGCAGTAGCGCATAGCGACGAGAGAAGAGTGTTTGATAGAGACACGGAGGAGGGAAAAAATTCATTGCATCCGCCGGCGGTGAGTTGCAGCCCGGTGGTAGAGGCGGCTAGTGCTTTCGTTGAAAAGTGCTGCGATCAGCGCCAGGGGGGAGAAAGAAGCGCTTTAGTAATATTCGCCTGAAAATTTCACAAGGGCCCTCGTCGTTGCTGATGCTTTTTTCTCCAATAGAGCACGTAAAGCGTCAGCTGCATTACTATTTTATGTGTCGGACGGGATTTTTCTCTAGAAGAAAAAGTTGGAGTTTCGAAAGACAGCTCGTGCTATAGCCAAAATGTTTATCTCGGAAAAGTATATATATACGCGATAAATTATTATACACTAGGTGGTCGTAAATTTTTATAGAATATGTAATATATATATATATATATATATATATATATATATATATATATATATAAGTGAGGTATACACGCCGTAGGGGGCGAAAGGACGAAATTCCCGAAAGACAACCCGTTGCCAAAATTTTTATACCGCGCGCACGCGCGCAAAACACACGCAATGATTCGCTAACTGCTCGTAAAAGTGTACAACCCGTAAGACCCCGAGTCACCGTACAAATACATACATGCACACACGTACGATCGCTCGCGCCTTTACGACTCGAATTTCCATTTACGATTCGTCGTGTACCGACATCCGCGCGCGGCCATTCCGCTCGCGAGTAGCAAATCGCCGTTATGTGCGTACACACACACACATACGTGCGTTCGAAATCCCATACGTCGGCGCCGTACACGTTAAGGTAAAACCGCCGGCCCCGAGGCGAGAAAAAAATGCGTGCATTTTGAAACAACACGTGTGTGTGTGTGTGTGTGTGTGTGTGATGCGAGTGCAGCCGCCACGTAAAGGGAAGTGGGTATAACGTATATAGTCGCGAAGCAAATACAAGCACAGAACACGGGTCGACGAACAAAGAGCTGCGCGAGCTGGAAGCAACTATCGGCGATTGTTAATCGGTGCGCGTAGGCGGATATAGCCAGAGAGACACAAACGCGCGTGTGCACGCTTTATTAGGCTGCAGTGTTAAGCGAAACCAAGCGAGGCTCTTTCTCACTCCCCTCGGTCTAATCAACGTCGATTCTCAATTATTGCGGCTGTGAAATATTGGTTTTCCACGCGCGCACGGTTTGAAAGGATTTCAAACGCGGGCGATCCTGTACTATAGCGCTCTAATGTGTATATATATGTATACTCGCAGCGATGATGACGTCCCGTTGAAATTTTAATGGCTCGTAATGGCGACAGTCAAAATAAAAATGAATATTCAGATACATTGTAATGGCGCGCTTAATGGACTCATTGTGCGAGATGTTTTATAGTTGGGCAATAGTCTCGCGTGCGCGAGTATTATAAGTAATAATTAAGCGTCGATGCAATACATGAGATCGTTGTATTGGAAAACGCTTTGGTCGAGGGCATAATTAATTATATCGCGAGGGAATAAAAAGCTACAGCCTCTTAATCATTGTCTCGATTCAGTTCAAAGGTTACAAAATGTTATTGGTTTTCCCTGTGGTGGCCAATATGGGATCACCTCTAAGAGCCTCGTGTCGACATACATCGAGCGTGTTAAGTGTTCCCGGATGTTGCGGATGATGTCTTATTGACATCATCTTTAATGAGATAATAAGGAATTCATTATTAATTTTTTAATGAACTTGTCGGAGCGATTAACGTCTATTGTGGAATTTTCTTTTTCTATGCTTGGCGAATAAATCACTTGAAAGTGCGAAATAACGAAATATATAACTATAATGTGAGTTACGAGCGGATAATAGAAAATAAAATAGAAATATATCTCTCTCATAAACAGCTTCATTTCGAAACCGCAATACCTTTGAATAAACAAGCCATAGTATATAACCGAGCAATGTTAAGTTAAAAAATTCATAATTTATTCTTTTTCACCACTACGAAATGATAAAATATCAACTCTGTTCAATAGAAAATCTATATATGTACACAGATTCGAATGGAATGCCGAGAGTGTTATAGAGCGTATATGTAAATCCAAGGGTAAATAAAAACCACTCAGAGAAGCCCCGCCGCACAACCGAAGCCATCGTTGGCAAAATCCGCAAAAGTCCCAACGAGAGATCCAGGCGCATGTGCGGGCAGCGCATAGATAAACACAAATCATCACACACCAACGGCTCATCAAACGCTCGCTCGGTCAATCCCGCCTTCGAGAATCACTTAACGAATGCTCTCACGCTTTTCTTCTAATGGCTCGCTGCGGCACCGTGCTGAGGCGAAAGTGCGGAAATAAAAGAGGAACGACGGCGCTTGATTAATCGATTGCGTATACATATATATATATATATATATATATATATAGAGACGACGCTTGTTCGACTATACTTCACCTACAGCGAGCGACAATGAAAATGCCTCGGTGCGTTTCTTCCTGCCACGCGCACGCGCGTTAGGAGAGCTCTGGGTCAGTGGAAAAAACAACGTTGTTCGAAACAAAGGAAAGAAGAAGAAAGCAGCGCGCCAACGACGACTTTTCGCGCCTACACGTGGAAAATCTCGCGAAAGCAGGAAGGAGACTCGCGCTGCTGCGAGTGCGCAAAAAAGAGGGATGTTGGTGTCGCGCTGCGTATACGAGCAATTAGGCGGGAGAAAGATAGGACTATCTCGTTATAATATACGCGCGTTGGCGACAACGGTTTTTTTTCTTTCTTTCATGAACAGAGATACGACGACGAATGTCGAGTCTCTCTCCCTCCCTCTTGGTTCGTCTATTGTTCGCACGCGTAACACATTCCCCGTGCGTATATGCTTAGATCGTCGCACGCGCCGCATATTTTTGCCTTTTGTCGATCTACGACAATAGCGCGCACGACTGCGTACATCGGCTTTACGAAATTTTTTTTTTCCTCCTTGATTTCTTTCCTGCGTTGAGTTGAGAGCGCGAGTCTTTATAGGAGAGAGCGAAAAAGGAAGGTTGTCGAGCGGGTGTGCCCGAAAAAAACGGACCGATTTTCTATATACGTCAGTGGCAGTTGTCGACGGACGAATGTTCCGGTCGAGGTTTGTTTTCTACGAGCTTTTTTGTTGCCGAGTGACTATCATTTCAACGTGGGAAATTGTAGTTTTCTTTTGCTAGATGCGAGTTTATTGTTGTAAGGATTGCGGTGGGTTTTTGCAAATTGTTGGAAGTGATTAATTATTACGTGTTGTAAAGTTAAATTCCAATGTTTAAAGTATTCTTAAAATAAATTCAACATTTAATTTGTCTTTTATTAATTTAAATTTATTTTCATCGAATTTACTGGAACAATTAAAATTAATTGAAATGACCACTTCTTGTGATACTTTATATAATTGTGTTTTTCTTTTATTATGAACCATTAGCAGTTATTATTCATAGTTTTATATACATTCCACTGTTCATATATATAATGTTTTATATTAAATGTGAAATATACGGCTGGAATTTATTATACAATTTTATGATTATCTCATTTATTGTAGACTGTACAAATTTTATTAAACGTTAATAATAAAATAAATTTTATTCTATTACGCGTCTCTCGAAGCAATTTTGTAAATTAAAAACTCTTTCTCTGTATATGTATAAAACTTTTTATACCACCACAATCCATCACTTCACATATAAATAAAACTTAATATCACCGTGTCAAAGCAAAGAACAAAAAACTGTGTCATATCACTTTAATACCCGGTGAGAAATATGTATTTCAGACTACACGTATGCAGCCTTGAACCTGAAAAACCCGCCTAAGTTGTGGTCGGCTAACCTCGATAAAAAAGCTTCCAGCTCTGCATACGCACCCACACAAAAAAAACTCCGAAAATTTATAGCTCCCCCTGCGTGCGCCCTCGTACAAAAAGCAAGGCACGTGCGGGAGTTCCCGAGTTTACTCACATCTCCGCACGTATACACACACACATACACATGGAGACTCGAGGAGAATTGGAGTTTCGCCAGCTGTCACCGCGCAGTTTATAAGCGCCGCGGAATTCTTCGTCAGTCGCCGAAGCAGCCGCAGTTTTTACACTTTTCTCGTTAAGCGCGAGATGAGAACGTTGGAAAAACAAAGGAGCACGTCACTTTATTGCGCGCGCGAGTTCGCGTAATTTCGGATCGCCGCACTGAAAGGGGTATGTGGAAAAGGTATAGGCGAAGGATTGGCACGGGAGTAAAAAGTGCACAGTTAGTTTCCACTATGAATTTTAAATGAGGATCGACCAGCGCTGAAAGTGGATTTTCAGAAGGGGGTCCTTCACTCCGTGTGGCGGCTTCTCTTCTGCTTCCGCGCGCGGCGCTTTTTATCGATCTCCGTAGATTACCATTTGCTCTTTATATCGACGCGAGCGGTAAACCATTTCCGGCGAGTGGCTTTGCGCTCTTTTGAATAGTAACAAAGTTGGAATATTAAAAAATTACTTTTTATTAGAGATATCGGAAAATTGATTTTTTATTGATATAGATTCTTTCAACAATTTGTATTCAGATTGTATAGACAAAATTGACTTTTTTCAAGTATGTATAATTAGAATAAGTTTCTTAAACTCAGGAATGATAGATTAAAAATGTTGCGAAACACTACGTAATACGAATATCTACAAGACTAGTAAAATAGCTTCATAATAAAGTTATCCATTAAAGAGATTGTGAAAAGATTGAGTTTATTATAGTTTCCTTATTCCTATGCTACAGTTCTATTAAATGTAGTTTAAAAAGAGTTATTAATATACGCTGAGTAAGACCGCTGATAAAAAAATGTAGTATAAAAACTAAATTGAATAAAAAGTATAAGCATAATATTATTTAAAAATTATTCAACAGCTCGTTTAAAGACAAAATGAAAATCATCCGTATAGAGTTGATGTGCACGGTACATCGTGCCAACTAATTCTGGTTTAACAGTTAATGCACAGTGCGCACCTAAAGGAAAACGTTGTTTTTCTCCACCTCACGGCATATAGGAAACTCGCGCGTGGAATCCGCGGTAGCGGCTACCGGGTAGCAGAGGTATTGGACCTACATCAGCATCAGTCGCGCGCGAGAAGAAAATTACGGGGGGAAAGATATTCCAAGGAGGCGCACGCATGCGAGCCTCGTAAATTAACGAACCTTACACACGCGCGGATAGTTTTAATGAAACATTTTTCTCCGAGATCCCCGTATAATCATCCGGCAGCTTCGCAGCATTCCGTGGTATGGGCTTACATATATACACAGACACACAATGTACTATACGCGACTCGCGCGCGCCTCTAATTTATATAACACGCCCGTGTGGCTCGGTCAACTATAGCTCGCGCTCTTTCTCTTTTGCCGCAAGCGCGCGCTGCGCGAACGGGTTAGTGAAAGTGACTTCGTACTCTCGGCGTCGCCTGCGCTCTCTGCTGCTGCGGCTGCACCACACGAAACTTGTGTGTATATATGTACCTTCGTGCACATATACTAACGCGATGCAACAGTGCATCGTGTTGCTTTTTTTCGTCCTGTACTTTGTCGCGCGCCTGGCTGTAACGAGTTATTGTATACCAGCGCGCTTTGTCGACCGATGTTTTTGTATATGTGTACAGCGGGAGGAGCCGCTGCACGGAATGAAGAAATTCAGGTGGTGAGAGGGATTCATTTAATGGGGTGCCTGGGAGATTCAATTATTCGGTAAATGCGAGTGTAATTTTTTTGTTCATTTGAATAAAGTACGTGAAGTTGCTGCTGCTGTTTCTGTTGCTCATGCAGTTGCGACTTGTTTCTAAACTTTCACTGGGAGGCGAGCGCGCGTTATTTTGCTTACGAAAAACTGTAACATATATCTGTGCCAAGCGCGCGTGTGCGCCGATTCTATGACGAGAAAGCGAGGAAAACGTTTTCATAGACCGATAATTTATTCTTCTTATAGACATGAAAGCCAAGCTGCTACAGCACGAAACACATTCTCGATACGGTTGATTTTAGTTGCGAGTTAATTGGACGGAGCGTAAAACGTCATAATTATCATGTATGCTAGCTTTTCGAAAGATATTTCTTTTAAAATGTATATATCATCTTATTTTCTAATTTAAAATTCCCAAGATTGATTAAAATCGTATGTTATAAGCACTTATCGTTCGAAGGTGAGCTAAAATCGTGATGCTGATGTCATTTAAGCTCACCTTATCCGTTATTAACCTACACAAGATACGCACGGCATCAAATATTTGACACGTATATTGAGTAATTTAGTATGCAAATCGATAACTATTCACATTCTTTCATGGATTTAAGAGTAAATATTTTGCTAAAAATTTGACACCGATGTTCCGAGGCATAAGAGCGGAAAATATCACCGCGCGCGCAGCTCCGCGAGTCATCGTCACACCAAACAGCTGTAAAAACATCACGGGAAAATATTATCAACATAACCTAAATTCCAGCCCGGCCACTTCTGCAAATTCCACGACGGTGTGGCGCGCCGCTATACACGCGACCCACAACATTTACTTATCTCCATATTAAAGAAGTCGTTTTCTCCGTGAAAGCGTACACGTGCGCGCGCACGCAGGTTAATTCGCATCGAACGCGCAGTTAAATCTGCGCCGCGAAAACGCACACCGAACGACGCGCGCGAAAGAAAGTACGTTTTCCACGCGCTGCAGAAAAAAACGTGACGGCGGAAAAAGCAAAGGCGGAAGTTCGCGTAAAAAAATACTGCCGAGCGCGCGAAGACGCGTATATATACACGAAAGCATTGGCTCTTTTCTCTCTGCATATAAGCGCAGTATGTAATGTTCCGCGTCTTCGAGATCAGATGAAAAGGCGCGTCGTAATTAAACCGCAATCCCGTCGCGTCATTAAAATGAGATTGGGCAAGCGCGTAATTTTAATACACACTCCATCGCCTTTTTCAGAAGGCAGTTTTACTCTAAAAACTTTAGAAAGTCGCTATGGCGCTTTTCGACTGAGCGAGTGAATGGATTAGCCGGCAGGGCGGTAAATTCGATACGAATGTTACATGGAGTGCCGATTGAGCGTGCGGCACGAAAAATCTACCGCATTCACAGACATTTTCTCAATATACACTCTCTCGTAGTCTCTAAAACTTCTCGCTACAGACCATTGGCTCTTCACCGCCCACTAATCAACGCAAATCGCCCGGCTAAAAAGAAAGGCAGAAATATTGCGTTGGCATATATGTGTAGGAAAAACGTAGCACAACGCCCATGATGAAGTGCACTCGAGAACGTGCGTAAGATCATTAGAGCGCTCAGAACCGCAGATCGGCTTCTCTCGTCTCCTTTAACGTTCCTCGCGTGCATATACAGCGCTATGGCTTAGTCGTGTACATGTATATATATATATACCTACGGGCAGTCGTCGCTTTTGGCGCGCGCTAGAGAGCTGCGAGGCTAGCCGGTCGCGGAGAGCCGCTTTATGCTCTACATAATCCGTGCGCCTGCAGCCGTGAGAATTAGCCTAGCGTGCCCGAAAACACACTACCTTACTTTTTGCTGCTTGTCTGTCTGTCTGTGTATGTATTAAGCACTCGAACCTGTCTCTCTATATACTACCCGTCCGCTGAGTTTTGGAAGGTCTTTCCTTTCTTTTGGGTGTTTTTTTTTTCAAAACGGTCGCGTCGCTGCGCCTCACGCATTGCTTCCGCACACGTGTTGCGTTTAGAGTAATCGCGCGAGGATAATTCACTCGAGTTTTACTGCTGCTTGACGCGGGCTGTTTTGGTGCCGAAATTTTAAGTCGAACGCGGAGAGTCAACGAACTATGTAGTTTATTCATTTTTCAATGGAATATATATAGGTTATATGGTTTTAAAAACTTCATAAACCTGTATTTCGTTTATTTTTCATTAATACTTCGCATTTTGGTCGGATATAATTTTAGTATAATTTTCTGTTAATTTTAAAATGAATTTCCTTGACTTATGTATTGAATTTTTAATAAGTAAAGTATGATTTTGAAATTGTAATGATGTTTATAATGCGAAAAACTAATTTTGAATATTACTTTACGTAACATTCTGCAGTTCAGTAAGATAAGCATTAAATTTTACGACTATAAACATTTTGTATATTAAGTTGTTTTGAAAATAACAGATATTTTACTTGGTTGCACGTAGATGTTGTTACAATGTCTACTACTTTCGAAATAAATGGAGACCAATTTCAAAATATGCTTACCCTAACTTACTAAGAAAATGGTAATTACGCAGACGTAATTTGCACTTTAATATTTTGTATCATTAAAAGTGCGATTCTGTTGTAACAATTATGATCTCTCAAAATTCTGTGCAATAACGTAACAATTAAAATATTACATATTGCGATCGCGCAATAGAAGATTTTGAATTAATTTAGTACAAAATTGATATGCATCGAAGATATCGGAAATTCGTTTTGAAATTTAAATAATTCTAGGTAAGCTGTACATGGCTAGAAAATTATACTTCAGGAATCAGACTACTTTTAAAATTGCATGTATAAATCATAATTAGCCTATTATACTTGATTAAATTACTAGTATTGTTTTGATTTACTTATGTTTTAGAAATTGAAATCTTTATTTCATATAGAAAATAAAAAAGTCTGTTTTTCGAAGCATGCAAGTCACTGTTTAAATTTTCACTTAGAAAGCATTTTACTTTCTTCAGCAATAAGAGTATTTGACGTTAAGCATAGGGAAATCGAAGATTCTAAGAAAAACAGTTAAAAAGATATTTTCAAATATATAACAAAGGAGATTTATAAAGCTATTATTATTCTTTAACTGCAGTTCTGTAATAAAAAGAGTATTTTTAATCGTAAAGCCAAAACAAGATAAATTCTCTATAATTTTGTTTTTAAAATACTTTATTAATAAAAAAATGTTATTCAGCAACGCATACCAGTAACCTCACATAGAATATTTTGCAAATTCGTTCACCACCACGATCCTCTTAATTACGTAAAGCGCACTCCAGCGCTGACTATATCGTGCGCTTACCCTATACACGCTCTAGTGCACGCTCGAAAACCTGTTCGTTTTTCGAGCACGATTTCAACCTGATGCAGTTAGTGACTGTTTCGTATGAAGCAATAAATTTTCCATGTAGGTAAATTCAACTGTAAGTTAGCGCTAGCTCTTCGCGTTAACTATACAGAGAACTCGGCTGTGTCTCTAGACTACAACCATGTCTCTATCAACGGCCATTGTTGGAGACGAACCCCCACGTATACGCTCGAAGTCCATAAATTCGAGCGTACGTAGATAATGGCATCACGCGCGAGGACGAAAACAAACGTAAACCTATCCGCGTTGTGTATATATATACACACACACACACACACACATAAATTGAAGGGGTAAGAGACTCTCTTTGTTAAAACTCATCGACGTGCCTCGCACAGGCCAGCGTAGAAGATGGGGGTTTTCTGTGTGTGTGGGTATATACTACGGCATACGCACTGGTGTGTATACACGTACAGTAGACGGCCGGACGACGACAACTGCGTCGCTGCGTCAGTCGGTCGGGCGCAGCAAGCACTGGCAACTGGAACTCGGAGCAAGCACACTTGGGAGAGCGAGAGATATGCTCTTCTCGCGCACACAGTGACACACAGAGCACGCACAGCACGTTGAGGACGAACCTCACACTATGTATACCGAGAGAGATCGAAATAATCACCCGGAATGCCTCGAATTCTACAACACTGCGCACAGTTGCGTTCGGTTACCGAGTTAACGTGCGGCTCACTTGTATATATATACACACACACACCACCTGCGCGCGTTTCGACACAACGACGACTGCACTTTGGCCGCACGGCTAGTATATATATGGATATATGTATACGGGTATGTATAAGGGAGCGGACGCGTGCGTTAGCTCGCTCGTTCTCTCGCGTCCTGCTGTTTTGTCCGCGGTGGGACGCAAACTGACACGCGGCTGTGCGCCGCTCGCCGAGGCAGTCGCGCGCGAAGAAAGGCGCGGGAGTGCTGCGGAGAGCTGCTGCTGCTGCTGCTACTCCCGCCGCTGCCGTAGCTGTTGCTCTCGGGCCTGAAGAGAGGGAAAGAGAGAGACAGCCGGATGAGAGGCACTATACCTATACTCTCTCAGAGCGCGGGGCACCCGACGTCATCGCGCCTGAGCTCGGGCCCCGTGTGTATAATACGCGCTCCGCTGCGCGGGAGTGGGGCGACGTGTAGAGGTAGAAAGAGAGGGATAGGTATATAGAGAAGCTCTTGCTCACTCTTTTCGAGCGAGCGAGCACGCCGTAGAAAGAGAGAGAGAGAGAGAGAGAGAGAGAGAGAGAGAGAGAGAGAGAGAGAGAGGAGTAAAGAGGATCCTTGCGAGCTCCTCGCCTGGCTACGTACACACTTCTTGTTTCGATTTTTTCCTCGGCTGGTATTCTTATGGCGCGGGAACTCGCTCGCTCGCTCGCCAGTATACTCGGACAGATATATATATACACACACACACACACACACACACACACACACACACACACACACACACACACACACACACGCTGTTTCGTTTTTCTCTCGCGCGTGTG
>JAYJLV010109644.1:0-11381 GCA_036873485.1 Torymus texanus | reverse complement strand
GGGCTAGTTATCAACAAGAAAAATCAATTTTAAAGGATTTTTAAATTTTGACCTTCAACAGTTGACGTGAAGTTACCCATATATATATACACACACACACACACACTTTAGTATGTATGACTAATATCTCTTATTGTTCATTAAGTTTGCGGACAAATTCAAAGAATTTCAATATATTTTTTAAGAATTTACGATGATTTTTTTAAAAATATTTTAAAGTTTTATGTGGGCAATAGAATTAACTATTAATTGTTAATAACAAGTTTTACATAGAGTCCATTGGATTAATTTTTTTTAGGTTGACCCTTTCAGTGATGGATAAAAAGGCGCTTGAGTGTCACTTAAATATCAATAATTTGAACGTTGCAAATGTTACGAGTAATTCCTCGTAAATAATATTTTTAATAAAAAGTGACGGACCCTGGGATCGAACCAGAGCCGCCGACTCGCGAGTCAGAGACACTACCAACAAGCCGTGGCCGTCACCGTTCGGCTTTCTGCTAATCGGCGTCATATTGTAATCGGACGTCTTGCTTATTTCGTGCTTTGTATATTCGTTCGTGTATTCACACGTAACACAAAATATAACTAATTAATTTTTCAGTTATTAAGCACTTTTGACCATTTTTTATTTAATTGATTTTTAAGTTAATAGCACTCAAGAGATTAATTGTATCTTTCTCGTATCCATTGATATATTTTTTATTTACTCTACTAAAAATTTTTGTTAAATATTTAATTACTGTAATATTATATAAATCAAAGAACAAATAATAAGTAGAATTTCTCTTAAGAACAAATGCAGTGCAGCGGAAAATAAAAACATTAATTTCGATTCCCGAACATTGTAGCAATATAATATTTCAACTGAAATACTCAATGTTTTAAGTTTGTAAAATTGTTTTTACAATAAATGTATATATACTAATACTGACAAAATAAGTTACTTGTCTGCTTAATAAACTTCAAGCTTTTTGAAACAACACTGTACTCAATTTGATGTTCCTAAGAATGCAGTTCACATTATTGTTTATCATAATCAATCATTTTATTCAAAATCGTTTACGACAATAACACATTGCCGTCAGCGTCTCTGATTGACTACACATCAAAATCTCAGAATTCGATACATTTCCCACCCAACACATACAGCCCAACCTCCTCTATCTCAAACACGTCCGCAGCCAACAGGCCAGTCTCTCTCGCTCTCTCTCTCGCTCTCTCCCTCGCTCTCTCTCGCTCTCTCTCTCCTTCTGCCCTCCATCAACACGATACACACACACACACGTGCGCGTGTGCAGCCCGAAACGCAATCCACGCAGCGCGCAACCTCGACGACGACGTTGGCGGACGTGTCCTTTCACTCCTCTATACACGCCCCCGCAGGCCCTCACAGTTCTGGCTCCTTTCACTCGTTCCCGGACACGTTGGCGTTCTACCTACCTACCTACCTACCTACACCCTCTCTTCCGGTGCATATCACCCGGAGGGTGGGGAGAGAATCTCCTCGCCGGGGTAGCTCGCACGCGCGTGTAACGATTAATTTCTAATTAGAAGCGCGAACGCGCGCAGGTTTCGATTTACTACAGGACGAGGGGTGCGCAGGCAGCACACTCCTCTCTCTCTTCCTCTCTCTCTCTCTCACTCTCTCTCTCACTCTCTCTCTCTCTCTCACTGCGTGCACACACATGCCTTTGACGACATCGCGCAGCGTCCTGCGGAGCAAGCGCATGACCGCACACCACCGTAGCCGCCGTTGCCGCTGCCGTGCGGAGCGAGAGATGTGGAGATTACACGGTCCGACCGCATTGGAATACCTGGCAGGCCGAGCGCGGTCGATGCAGTGTATAGCCGCTGATTTTTTTAGGCTGATTGAATGTAGGAGAGGGAGAGAGGAGAAGGCAAGATTTCGGTCAAATATCAGTGGTCAGGTGTAGAATTGGGACGAGAGGAGGTTGGGAGGTGGATTTTGGAGGTTGTTTTTCGTAGGACGATTGTTGTGTGTACGTGCTTTCGGTGGATATACTCGTAAGCTTCGTAAGGTGTAGTGAGTATAATCAATGCCTTTTTTGCATACTAACTTTCGATGCTTACATGGCTGATCGTCTTTAATCCCATTCTTAGTAGAAAATTGACTATATTTTATACGTTAATGTTAATGTGTTGATGAAACAGAAGCATTTTTTAAGAAGTCAATATATAACAATGAACCTAAAAGTATCATTTGTAGTTGGAATATTTATGTTGTCGAATGCAAACGTCAAAATTTACTGTAAATTTGTTTATAATAATTATCAAATTAAAGCAGGATATTGTTCTTAGTCATAAACTTATGTAAAAGATTTGTGATTAATACTAGGGATATGTCTTTATTGTATACAAAACGTACGAAAATGATGTAAATAATGTTTCGGAAAGAAACCGAAATATGTATAAGTAAATACTATGCTAAGAGTAAATTATACGATTATGACGAGCATTAAATGCGACTATATATTAAGGTACTATACTATGTATATAATTTTTTGTATTACACAAAAATAAGTAATTTTATTCTTTTCTATACTAATAGTGTAAATATTCTAGTTAGTGATATTTGGTTATATTACACAAATCTGTCAAAATTAAAACATGGAAATAGTGAAATGTAAAATCAGAAGTGTGTTTGCTAAATGAAATACAATACAAAAAATGCAGATTTTTTAGTGGTATAATAGAGTAAATATTGTAGTTTGTGATATTTGATCAAACTTTCTTAAAGCTAGTATCGTGTTACATTATTACATATTCTCGGAAAATGAAAAGAAGCTCTCACTGCTGTCAAGAAACGAAAATCTGGTTGCGGCATTCAAGGCAAGCGATTACTATATTTCGTTCGAGATAAAGGCCAGCTACCTCTGCACGAAATTTGAAATGGCTAAACGTCGTACGAAATTTTTAATGGCCACCTAAAGGTGCCTGATCAAAATGTTCAATGATACGTTATCATTACCGATCGTCCAGAAGGTAGTGGCGTATTTAAAAGAACGACGGTATTATCGGTAACTTATAATTATTGTGATGAACAACTGTATCCTGATTGTGTAGTTTCAGAGTGGCAGGACCTATGTCTATACACATTATTGTCAAGTGGTGCCATATCGCTGAGCTCTAGTTTTAAATAAGACATGTATTATCAAAATTAAAATATTATTCACAAAAATGTTATATTTCGTAAATATATATCAATATTTTTAGAACTAAGTAAATACAAAAAATCAGAGTGGTGTGAATTTTATTTTATTTATGTAATAAAATAAAAATTAGTAAATAAACTAAAAACGTTGTTTTTTCCACGAACCAAAATAAATAAAAATTTAAAATCAGAGATAAAATATAAAAGATTAAAAAATTTAATTCAAAAAATTGTCTTCCGTCCCAAATCGGCTGCTAAGCTTATCAGTGACAATACAGTCGATTCTATCTCAGACACACAGTGATACATCCGTTTTTTGTACAATCATGAAAAAAATTATTTCAATTCATAGAGAGGCTGACAGAAAGAGAGAGAGAGAGAAAGAGAGAGATTATGACTTTCAAGCGAATGTAAACAAAACAGTCCATCATTCGTGCTGTGAGAATTATAGAGATAGAGTGAATGTTATTTCGATTGGTCCTAAATTCTACCACTAGATGGAAGTTTCAAGTCTTTTAGTAAAAATTTATCATCAAGTATATATAACATTATCATAAACGGATGTAGCACTGGGTGCTTGAGATAAGATTGAGTATATTGTCACTGATAAGCCCAGTAACCAATTTTGGGCGAAATAAAATTTTTTTAAATAAACTTCTTAATCTTTTATATTTTATCCCTGTTTATCTTTATACAAATGGGATAGTAATAAGATAAGTCTCGATAATTAAATTATAAAAGCAACTTCTTATTAAGATTGCGTCAATATTTATACATTATAAATTTAAAAAATATTATTACCAAATAATATTTATCTGAAATTATAACAAGCAGCTGTACATTCATGATTGTACACAGACGCTCCTTACACGTGCAGTGGCACTGGTCGTTATACAAGTATATAATAAATTGAAAAAATAAATCTCTATTAATATGTTCCTACTTACTTCGAGTTTTAAATTATATATCGAAACGATAACGGGCCACCCCTCTCCGTTTGCTTCATTGACAACCGTCATTGTGTCGTGAACTGTCGTACTTCCAATTGTGTGTCGCGAATCCAGCTCAGCCCCTGCACTAATAAGCTCTACAATGCCGTCGGGATTTTCTTCTTCTTCTAATACCGCCGAGTGTAATGCATAGGTGTATTAGCGAATCGGCTAGCACGACGTAGGCAATCCTCGTGCATTAACAGTGAACGTACTCAATCTGCATTCCCCGATAGTGAACGGTCGTTGCCCAACCTTCGCAGTATATTCTTCTATCTTATTACCAGTACTCAGGAAATTCTGTGAAAAACTGAAAGATCGACTGCAAGTCAACTACAAAATCTGACCTTTGACTGAAATCACAGGAGCTCATTCGGTGCTATATATATTTTCCCGCCATTAACGTTGAGATCTTTCAAAGAATTTCGGTGTTGCTAAGTAATTAAGTTTCTTCGAAAATCTTAATTCCTAACGATTTATAGTTTTTGAAGAGAAAGTGTATAAGCGTTACAGTATGTATAAAATTTGACGAATTTTTTAATTGCGTGAAGTAAACCATGCAATTTTTCATGTACATTGTCGTGTTACAAAAAAATGTTTAATGTTGATATAAAAGAAGTTTCTTATAAAATGATTGTTTAATAAGTGATTAACGTTAGTCGATGGAAATAGTAAATTATTTAATACTATATTTGGGATTGATCGCGTGAATTTTAACAAACGATATATTCTTTTAAAAAACTTGCTACAATAATGATGAGAAATAATGCATAGACTGGACAAAAAAATAAAAATATAATATAATATTGAAGAAATTTTCCATTAAGAGTAGTAAATAATAGTACATTATGACACTGGTGTGGAACGTAATTATTTACCGCATGGAGACGTTTTTCGCACGAAGCGAGTGAGAAAAATCGAAGACGGTAAAAATAACCTTTCCCTCGAGTTTCATACAGTATTTTATACCACGAGAGCCGAATAATCATATTCAAATTATGATTTTGAGGTTAGAGTAGTGTAAAATAATATGACGCCAGTTTATCAGAAAAATTGTATAATTAGTAATAGTTATGTGATGAAACAACAATTTTCACATTACACATTATTAAGTATTTTAAATAAAAAGTTATTTCCTCATAAAGAAATTTGGAACGCTAAAAAACATTTTCGGGGCAAAAAATTTCATAATTCGTGTTTTAAGATTATCTATCATGTTAAACTAGTATCCTATACAAGCTGTTCGTAAAATGTATGCAACTGAAGCCCTATTCTTGTAGAGCTTGGAATTCTAAACCAAAAGTTCCTTTACCGTTTTTTCCTAAGTTCAATATTTACAAAGTTATTGTTAATTAAAAATGAAATAAAACGTCGAATGAGCATCGTCTCCGGAAAAGTAGGCGGAACTCTTGAAAGGAATCAAGTGTTTACAATTTTGAGTTACCTAGAAAATATTTTGCTGGACGGAAGCCATGGTGACATAGCAGACGGAGTTGGAGAGCTATGGCTCCCCTTCAGCAAAATATTTTCTAGGAAACTCAAAATTGTAAACACTAGATTCCTTTCAATAGCTCCGCCTACTTTTTAGCACAAAATGACTGATCGTCAAACATTTTCGACACTTTACTATTTATTTTGTATAGCATGCTACAAATTTTCGAATGTATATGTTTGATACACTTATTGTAACAAAGTTCAAAAACGGTATGATTCGCATGCACCACATGTTTACCCAAAAGTCTTATTTCCAGCCCATATTTCAAAATATAGGGGTGCCATTTTGGCACATATGCTCAACTTTTCATCTCACAAACATACACTCAGTTTTCGTATCCAGTAATTACTTTACTTAAAATCTCAAGTTTATAGACTAACTTTAGCCCGGTAGACTGTTTAAATTGCGACGTTTCGTCAACATGTTGAGAAGTGTTTACACATAATTGGTTCTAATGAGCACGTGGCGCAAGTCAGTCAAGATCTCGCTTGATACAAATGAGCACAAACGTCAGAGAAAAAGTAACTATATAAAAATCTTAACCCTTTGGTACCGACTGCTTCGATAAACACGCAATGTAGGAAACAGTTTGTTGACACCTATTTATTATTTCATATAACGATGAAGTCACAAATAAAGAGATAACAAAGCTTTGGCTAAAATAATATACAGCTACGGAATTATTATGGAAAAATTTTTTTGCAAAAATAAAGTGCAAATTGACAACGTGCGTTTCGTCGTTGGAAAACAATTTCGATGGAATAACAAGCAGCTCGTATCAGGCAAAATTTCGTAAAATACATTTTTTTTAAATGAAAAAGGAAATCATCGTATATATTTCGATGCGCCAATAATGTTTATTTGCACGTCCGTGTGTCCAAGCGTGCAGAATTTACAATACACGAAAACTTGATTTTTGCCTTATTCTACGCGCGGTAACGCAATAATGAAAGAATTGTAGGCTATCAATTTTCATAGAAATTTAAAAGTTTTCCAGTACCGCATTGCAGAGAGCGAGAACCTTTTGCTTATTTATTTGCAAAAAGCCTTTTGCAAGCTGCACACATTTTTATGTCCAGTCGCGCGCACTGCCTTCGTAATCTCGTTTAAAATGTTTTCCCCGCTTATACAGGATCGATATGCGCACGATGGCTCCAACGAAGTTTATACTCCTGATGGCGTTTAATTATGCTGGAGAAGTTTCAAAAGCATAAATAAAAAGCGTCATTATCCTCTTAAGATTATATGCGTAATTATTTTAATAGCCTTCCTTCATTATAACACAAGCTCGGATAACGATGTTGACATTTCTATAAAGTATTCAATCCTCTTTATTTAAAATATTGATGTGAATATTTATTTTCATTCTTTACCATCAGTTTTCATCTTATCCACAAGGACTAACTTTCCAAGTTTCAGCAGGTATTTTCCTTCCTTAAATTTTCATTCCACCGCATCGCGATAGCAACCCACCGATCTCTAATCGAAATACAACCGCGACCCTCCATAAACAGTCCCGAAAAAAAAAAAGATCGCCACCCTCGAAACCACAAACAACCCCGGTCCTTTAAACATTAAAACCGCTCCTCTTCGACCGAACCTTCAACACATACATCTCCTACTGGAGCGAGCAGAGAGCCGGCGCGCGAAATTACGAGCTTTCTCTCTCCCTTTTATCCTCGTGTCTCCACGGCAATTCGTTGCGTTCCGCTCTTACTCCTCTCTATATCTCCGTCTTAGTCACGCTTGCTTCACACGCCGCGAATAACCGATCACTTAGGCCGTGAGTCTAGACGGCCCGGAATTCCGAAGAATGAAGTGAAATAGTTTCTCTCTCCCGCGGGGCTGTTTGTCACGCGCACCCCCCAGCGATGCTGATACAGGCGGCTCTCGTGGTGATGATGTATATATAGAGGTATAAGTATGTGTGTGGAGGAAATTCCTTGAGGTTTACATTTTTTAGGGGGAGAGGAGGAGGGGGAATGTTTGGTTCGTATAGTTTTGTTGGAGCGAGTAATTGGGGGGTGGAGGGTGGGGACGTGAGGCTACTGGAAATTTGTGGTAATCGGTTGGACGGAGCGGAGAATGTCGAGCGAAAGTGGGGAACAAGCGTAATTTTTGATTGTTGGTATATACAGTAGAGGTGAAATACTAACTTACTGTGGGTTGCAAATTTTTTTTAATTTGTTTTTTTCTATTTTTTATAGTACTTCAAAATATTTGCCATTTTTCAAAATTTTAAATTATCTTCAATCACCTGTAGTTTTTCTCTAAATGATGCTTGATGAAGAATTCAAACGGAAATCGATAGATCTTGCAAAAATCTCAAATTTATCTTTCAAGACTTTTTCGCTAGGATGCTTTTTAGAAAAGTTATGTGCGATTGAATATTCGCTTACGGAAAAGTATATAAATCAGTATGGAAAAGTATATATGTGTATTTTTAGTCGCAGCTACAACAAAAATATATTTAGTAAACATTCTACGTACATTATGTCAATATTCAATCGGTATACTCTTGTAATTTGAATTGCAAATTTTTGTCAAAAGAAAATTTTGTTGCAAAAAGGTTATTATTGCTGTCAATTAACATTTATTTGTCATGACGTAAGTAAAAAGCATTAATTGATCTTAAATAAAAATGAAATTAATTTCTATATATTAGATATTTTAACGGACATTACGAGAATGATCCCTTCTAATGATTTAGACCAATTTGTGTTTAGGAAGCTTCCAGTTGATAGACTTTTTGAATAGTTGGCGAGTTGAAAAGTGTACGCTAATAATATAGTTATAAGGTTTTTCTCATGGGACAGCCCGAATTTAAATAATCTAACTATAAATGTAGTTAGTTTATTGATTTTTTCAGATATTTTTCAGTGTAAGAACATATCAGGATATACACAAATTTATTTAGTAAAAAATCTGTTTTATTTTTTATTATTTCAAAGAGTACAGTAGTAAAAAACTTCGTTAATGTCAATTTTTCGTACAATATTTTCATACAATAATTATTGTTCATTATTTTAAAAGTATGGAATTTTTTAATGTTGACACAATCATAATCTATATACTTATAATATAATACAAAAATATATATATACAATATGATCTGTATCACTATGATTAAAAGACAAACTTTAATTTATAAAATGTACTTATAATTAACTAAATAAAACTTAAAAAAGAAGAAGCTCTATTGCTCAGAGGCCAAATTTAGGAGAGCCTTCCTATTTGTACGTATATCTCAGCAGCGATACAAGCAGGTAGCTGTTTAAACTCTACAGTGTCGATGATCCGCAAATAATTGACTGCGATGTACTTGATC
The DNA here is from genome assembly GCA_036873485.1 of Torymus texanus. Classification (NCBI taxonomy): domain Eukaryota; kingdom Metazoa; phylum Arthropoda; class Insecta; order Hymenoptera; family Torymidae; genus Torymus; species Torymus texanus. Next base: position 2,394 of record JAYJLV010109644.1, on the reverse strand, counting down.
AGCTTCTCCTAAAACAGCGGTGATCCCTTCGCCTTCACGATTATGAAAAGTGGAACTGCAGTGTCGAAGGTCACCTGGTCGAAGAGTCACTGCTGGCAAAGGAGCATGAGCCCTTCAACCTGATAAGTTTTTGCGGCCTCCAGCAGCTCGAACTGCAAATTATCTCCTGAGAAGTGCGGTCGTGCCTATAATGTATAAAACGAAGTTTTTTACATAAACAGCGGGGAGTTGGCGCGCGGCCCTCCTAGTTAATCTATTTTATCTTACATTCAAAAAACAATGACCATCCAAAATACAAATTGAAAACGATTGTTCGTCCTTTCAAAAACATATTTAATAAATTTTCAAGTTCGAATATTTCTCAAACACTATTATATTCTTTTTCAAAATTTATTTTGAAAAATCAACTAAAACTACACGAAACATCTCAATTAAAACTACTTAGAAATAAATCATAAAACAACCTCAACAAGCCCAGTCCACTCTTGATTGCCGGCCAATTGGCGTACAGAGCGAATTCCACAGGCGAATCCGATATCGCAGCCGCTAATCTCGGCCCGCTACAATTGCATTTAACGGCGCGAGCGAAGTTAATCATGACGCTCATTACCCCCTGCGCGCACAGCGACCAAATCACACGGCGCTCTCATAAAACCGAGAATTCGCCGATAGCACGCGCGTGCTTTCCTCTCCACATACCCTGCACATAACAGCCTCCCATTTTCTCTCTTTCTCTCTCTCTCTCAAAAACAAATACATCAGCTCATCGTACTCTCGTCGGAAGCGGCAATTATCCTCCCGTATATCCCCTCCTCCCTCCCTCATAAAACTCACCTTCTCGGTATATATACGCAACAACTAGCCCTATCCTCCCATCAACTAACTAGCGCCTACCACTCAACCGTGCAAATGAAAGGGATCCCCTTCTCTAACCCCTCCCCCCCCACCACCACCACCGTGAATAAAACATCCTCTACGCGTGTATCCAGCCTCGCGCTAAACCGTCCCTTAATAATCTGGCAGGCACGCGTGCGCACGTAAATTCCTGCCTCGAGCTTTTACGCGCCTACTTAACTCGCCATCAAACAACATGAACGCGAACGCCCGTCCGAAACAATACACGAGCCCCTTGCGTTCTACACACATATACATATATATATTCATATCGTTATCATCCTCTATCATGTTATATAAATATACCCACGTGTGTAACAAGCCTTCCTATATGAACAGTACCTATATCATTCTAACAACGCAGCAGCAAAATTTCAACGAGAGTAAGCTGCTGCTACTGCTGCTGTTGCGAGTATAGCAACACCGCGAGATTGCGTTCTATGCGCGCAGGTAAAATCAGCGATATTTCGATAAGAGCCGCCTAACGCGAGTTACGCGAGTGCCCATCACGTTGCGGTAGCCGCTTACCTTACCTTCCCATGTAATAGAAGGAGAGAGAGAGAGAGTGGAGGGGGTGAACGTAATCCGCGTATATGCGCGTAGCGAGAGCAATCGCCCGCGTGATGTTGTGTACACGCACGTGGCTGCGCCTAATAGCGCAGTGTAGGTAACGACGTTGGTGCATGTACGTATTATATGTGTGGGATGTATTTTTTCTCCTTTTTCTCGGTATATACATATATACATATATGTATACTTTGTTTCGTTATATACGCGTGCCAGGGTCTTGATCGAGCTTGATGTTATTGCTTGCGCGTGCGCGGTTTTTATCGAGCTTTGTTTGTGCTGGTGTATTATATTGGATATATGACGCGGGCGGCCCCGCGCCGTTGATGATGTATGTGGTGAGGGGCTAAGGGATGAAATTTCGTTGAGGATAGTACGCGCGCTTATATAAAGGGTCTACTGCTATATCATGGCTGTTTGAAAAATTGACAATGTTGGTTGTATGTGTGTGTATGTGTATTAAATGGGAGCTGACGTTTATCATGATGCTCTGATATATCATAATAAACAATCTTTTTCTCGACTGCGCGAGATTGTTCTTGATATTTCATTGTTTCTGTATATAGTATATAATAGAAAATTGTTACAAATTTATTGCGTATGTATACTTTAATATAGAAATAATACGTTAACGAAGTAAAAATAGAATAATAGTCATTGTCAGAGCGGCACGTAGGGATAAAAGTACTAAAAGATAAAGTCAAAATTGCTATATACACAACATCACCATCACTGCTATATACCTTCATCCTCTTACCTCATTTGAACAATTTCAGCACGCCTACAAATCAACGACTTATACATGTACAGAGTACTGTTACATCCTGCGATCCTTTAGAAAAAAAAAAAAAATATTTTTTCTTTTAAAGTAATTAACACAGCAAGACCTTTTTCCCAGGCCGGAAAAATTCGAGCCGAGGAAATTTTTATGTA